>RJWJ010028888.1:0-21088 GCA_004363605.1 Indri indri | reverse complement strand
GGGCATGGTGGCGCATGCCTGTAGTCCCAGCTACTCGGGAGGCTGAGACAGTAGGATTGCTTGAGCCCAGGAGTTTGAGGTTGCTGTGAGCTAGGCTGATGCCACGGCACTCACCCCAGGCAAGAGAGTGAGACTCTGTCTCAAAAAAAAAAAAAAAAAAATTTTTGGAGAAATTTAGACTGGTTTTCTAAAAATTGACAAACTGATACAAATATTTATATCAAAAAGCAATAGACTGGCTGGTCCAAGTGAAGTGGTATTTACAACTAATCGATCAGAACCAGTTACAGATTCCTTTGTTCCTTCTTTATTCCCACTGCTTCTCTTGACTCACAAAAAAACAAACAAACAAAACCCCCCAAACAAACAAAAAACCAAACTAAACCAACCAACCAAACAAACAAAAAGCAAGCAATAGACTAAAATAGCCAGAACAGTTTTGTAAAAGAACACAATTGGAGGACTCATACAACTTGATTTTAAGAATTAGAATAAATTTAAAGCATGGTTGGCAAACTATGACCCATAGGCCAAAGCTAGCGTGCAGCGTGTTTTTGCAGGGCTCACAAGCTAAAAATGCTTTTTACATTTTTAAATTGTTGAAAAAGGAAACCACAAAAGAGTATACAGCAGGAATTGTACGTTGCCCATGCTTTGTTTACATTTGCTAACTCATGAGCTACAGTAATCAAGACACTATGGTATTGGCAAAAGGAAGGACGCGTAGATCAATGGAACAGTACAGAGAGTTCAGAAATAGACTCACACGTATATGGTGAATTGATTTTTGACAAAGCTACTGAAGCAATTGAATATAAAATGGATAGTCTTTTCAACAAATTGTACTGAACCAGTAAGACGCCCACATACAAAAAAATTTTAGAACAAGAATCTTAACCTGTGCTAAGAGACAATTCTCCATGGGTCTCTCATGTATTTGCACATCTTGAGTAGGACACTAACTGCCCTTTTGTTCCAGATTATCTTCTCAAGGACAAACATCCTCCAAACAGCCTAGAGATGGTGTCTATCTCCAGATCGAACGGGAGAGATGTTTACTGTCCAGATAAAAAGAATGTATTGCCCTGGGGAAAAGGTTGGGCAGATTTGCTTGCAGTCCTTTATAAATTATTGATGTTCCCTTAATTTTGGTTTCTTCAGCTGTGATAAAACCCACTATATGTACCTCATCTCTAAACATAAAGTTTTTAAAAAACACCACCACCTCAGAGCAAATATGGCCAAAGTTAATGTTCATTGGAGCAGTTGATCAGGTGACTGTTACATTAGTCTCCATAATTTTCCATATATTGAAATATTTAATCAGCAAAAAATTATAACAAAGGGAAAAAAGAAAGGAAAAAAAGGGTAAGGGATCTGAATAAACATGTCTTCAAAGAAGATACACGAATGGTCAATAAGCACATGAAAGATGCTCAACACCAAAACCACAATGAGAGAGAGGCACCGTAGTTCCAGCTACTTGGGAGGCTGAGGCGGGAGGACTACTTGAACCCAGGAGTTCGAGGCCAGCCTGGGCAACATAGTGAGAGCCCTGTCTCTTAAAAAAAAACAAAAACAAAGCCCACAATGAGGTACAACTTTGTACCCCCTAGGACAGCTATAATAAAGAAAAGGAAAAATATTAGGTGTTGGCAAGAATGTGAAAAATTGGAACCCTCATACATTACTGGTAGGAATAGAGAATGATGCAGACATTGTGGAAAACAGTCTGTTAGTTTCTTAAAAAGTTGAACAGAGAGTTACCACATGACCCAGCAATCAACTATATACCCAAGGGAATTGAAAACACGTCCATGCAAAAAGTTGTAATGAATACTCTTAGCAGCATTATCCATAATAGCTGAAAAGTAGAAATAACCCATGTATCTAGCAACTGATGAATAAGGTGTAGCCATACAATGGAATATTACTCAGCCATAAAAAGGAATGAGGTACTGACACATGCTACAACATGGATGAACCTTAAACATATATAAGTGAAAGAAGCCAGTCACAAAAAAAATGTATTTATATGAAATGTCTAGACTAGGAAATCCATGCAGATAAAAAGTAGATAATTTGTTGCCATGGGCGAGGCAGAATAGGAAGTGATTGCAAAGGTGTATGGGGTGATGAGAGTGTTCTATATTTGTGTGGTGGTTGCACAAATCTGTGAGTACACTAAACCCATGGAATTGTACATATGAACTGGGAGAATTTTATGGTATTTAAATAATATTTCAATAAAGATGTTAAAAAGAATGAGGTAGGAAAACTGATCTTGTCTATATTACTAAGCACTCCACTCTAAAACAACAACGAACTGGTCAGCAGGGTCCTATGGAGTGTTAATATTAACTAATATTTTTAAACTACTTCACATTTTGAAAGAATAATGTTAACAATTTCACATTGTAAGAAAAGAATACTTATTTGTGTACTTTTGGGTTTACAACCTTATGCACGTCCGAATATGTTTGTATGTACGTACTGTTTATGCCCCAACATTGTCAACGACAATGTCAAATGAGGTAGCTGAGGTGCGACCTTTAGCTTTTTCTCACCCCATAGGGAGGGTTTGCTATGTGGGTGCAGCTGCTATTCCCAGAGCCTGCATTCCTATTTCCCGGCCAGCCTCTGCACTGTACCATCAGGTGATCGAGAATTTGGCTCATAGAGCCCTCAACAATGTTGAGTGTTTTTCAAAGTTAGGTCAGCTCTAGGTGGAAGCAGAATTACCTGGAGCCTTGATTTTGAGCATCCAGTGGGGGCCTGGGGGAATCTGCCATTTTAGGGAGCCCCACAGGACATGTGATCTACACTCCATTTTAGGAACTTCAGCTCTGGGCACCTGCTCCTGATTGCTGGGAGCAGCCGAGTCTGTCTTTGGTTTCACAGCCCCTGTCCACACGCTCCCTGTCCACCTGAGAGAGAGCAGCATGCCCCCCTGCTGTTAACTATGATGTGATGTCACTGAGCCCAGTGCTGGGCCTCCAGGCTGCTTCTGCTTCCTCAGACTGCCCTGTATTTCCATGCTCTATTGGGTTTCTGCCTGCTGGAAGCCCCGACACCCCAAAAGAAGCTACAGAAGCAGCAGACGGCACATAATCAGCTCTCTCCACTGGCCCCACTCACAATATGGGATCTGCACTGGAGCCCTAGATCCTGGATTCTAGGCCCACCTCTCTACCCATGACGGGCAACGGGGAAGCCTTTTAGGTCAATAATCTCTCAAGGCTGGTGGAGACTCAAATCATTTCCCATGTAGGGGCCTCCTGGAAAACTTCCCCTTTGGTCTCTGAAGGTTTGCTGAAAATCAACTGAGAAAAGGCAGATTAATAGGAGAAAAGGCATACGAATTTGTTAATGTGCATGGTGGAGAATTACGGAGTGGTACCCAACCACACAATGGGGCACAGTTGATTATATGCCCTTCTTGGGGGGAGAGGAGATGGGGATGTGTGGAAGATTTTAAGTGGGTAGTAAATGATTTTTAGGGGAATTCAATGGGCTTGAAGAACATGGAACGGCCTGGGACAAAGTCTGTTGGGCCCACAGAGCAGACAATGCTTGGTGACAAAAGTCTGTCCAGGACTGTTGACACTCTGCAGTCTTTCTTCCTGCGATACGAGTTCAGTTAGTGAAAACTCAGGGAAGGGACCAGAGGTAATTGTTTTCTTCTTTGGTGGGTCCAGACTTTGGGCAGATGAGGAAACTTTAGAGAACAGCTTCATCTTGCACTCTGGGAGAGACAGAGGACTGAGAGACAGGAGAGTAGGGGGAAGGTCAGAGAGACCTTGAGGCTCCTTCAGTTTAGCATGTCCAGGCACTATATTTTGGGGTCTCGGTTTCTGAGCCCCAACACTCAGTTACTGTACTTGAGTGCTTCTAGGGATAGGGAATTTACTATTACAAGGAAGCCCTTCTCTCAGTGGGTCTGCTACCTGACCCTAGAACAGACAGCAGAGTCATGCCCGCTAAATAAGATCCTTGGGCCCACCTGCTCTTCTCCTCTGGACCCGTTCTTTCTGGCGCCTTCCAACATCTTCTGCAAACACAGCTGTCACTGCTTTGGCTAGAATCCTTCAGTGGTTCCCATTCCTCTTGGCTCTCCACCAGGCTGACCTCTGCAGCCTCACTTCCTCCACTCTGCCCACTCCACCCCCACTCCTGTTCCACTTTTTTTTTTTTTGAGACAGAGTCTCACTCTGTCGCCCCAGGTAGAGTGCAGAGGCCTCATCATAGTTCACTGCGACCTCAAACTCCTGGGCTCAAGGCTCCCGAGTAGCTGGGACTACAGGCACATGCCACCATGCCTGGCTAATATGTTCTATTTTTGGTAGAGACCGGGTCTCGCTCTTGCTCAGGCTGTTCTCCAACTCCTGAACTCAAGGGATCCTCCCGCCCCGGCCTCCCAGAGTGCTAGGATTACAGGCGTGAGCCACCGCGCCCGGCCTGAACATATACTTTTCAATAAACTTTAAGACACGTTATTTTTGCAATTCTCTTACCAGGCCAGGTTCTCTCTTGCCATGGCCCGCTCTCCTTTACTTAACTCTCATTCATTCTTCAGCTCTCCGCCATCACTCCCCTGACCCCAGCACTAGATCAGGTCCCTTGCTTATTCATGCGTGTAGCACTCTGGGTATCTCGTTATCAATTCTTGTCAATGTTGAAAATTTCCATTTACTTGAGCAATTATCTCATTAATGTCTGCCTCCTCCACTAGATGGTAAAGTTCATCAGAGCACGGTTTCAGTTTGCTCTCACTGCGTCTTCAGTACCTAGCAAAATGCTCGGCAGGTATTCATTGGATGGATGACTCGCTCCAGGAAGGCGGCCCCAAGCTGAGTGGGGTGTCGGGACTCCTGGGGATGGGTCAAAGATAGCCTCGGGCGTAGCTACACGTATAAGTCCCCAGAAGTGAGGGCATCCGTGTTCAGCCCGGGTCCCCTCATGTTGCTCAGGATGAGGCGGTGCCCGTGGAATCCCAGGGCAAGGAGGACACAGCATAATTCTGGCTGGCATCCAGCGGCCGACTGGGCGGTGGGCGCCCCGACTCTGTGCTTGGGGCCTTCAGTTTCCCCACTGGTTCCCCGGGCAGTCGCCCGCGAACGCCCTTGCGGCCCAGGCAGACTCACGCCAGGTGCCGCGGGCTGCAGAGGTCCGCGGGGCCCCGAGTGGCGGGCGAGCCGCCGCAGGCCGCCTGGCCGGGCGAGGGCGCTCCAGGCAGGTCCTCCGGAGCCGGCGCGCGCCGCCGCGGCCCCTCTAGCCGGCAGGCGGTGGCGCAGTGCGCGCCGGGAAGGCGGCGGGCGGTCCGGCCCTTCGAGGCGGCCGGCGCTATGGTGGGTGGCGAGGCGGCTTCCGCGGTTGAGGAGCTGGTCTCGGGGGTGCGGCAGGCGGCTGACTTCGCGGAGCAGTTCCGCTCCTACTCGGAGACCGAGAAGCAATGGAAGGCCCGCATGGAGTTCATCCTGCGCCACCTGCCCGACTACCGCGACCCGCCAGACGGCGGCGGCCGCCTGGACCAGCTGCTGTCCCTCTCCATGGTCTGGGCCAACCACCTCTTCCTGGGCTGCAGGTGCGGACCCCTGCCGGCCGGCTGACCCCGTCCCCTGCCTTCCGACCCGCAGCCCTCCCCCAGGGCTCACCCCTGACCCGAACCCCTGAGCTAGACAGTGCCCCCAACCTCCAGGCGCATTGGCTGATCCGGTGTCGATTCCCACCTTGGCAGCCCCTTGCAAAGATATTTATTTTCTTTGAGCCTCAGTTTCCTCATTTGGTAAATGGGTGATTGTGATGACTGCCGTAATTAAAGGGTGAAGAGCTAAATACACGGTGGCTCCAAAGTTGCTATTGTTATTTGTATTATTACTGTTATTAGCTGAAGCCATCTCCTTTGCAGAGTGCTTTTGAAGTCCCTTAGCTCCTTTCACCTACATGGCAAACGTGCAGAGACAAAAACTGAGATAATTTAACAGATGAAAAAGCTGAGGGAAGGGGAGGGATATATCTGGGACCATGCAGCTTTGGGCAGGATTGGTGGATTTTCCCACGTACAGCAAGACGTAATCTGTGTCCTGTGGCTTTTTCTCCCCATCCCCCATCCTCCTCGGTCCTGAGAGCTTCATCTCTCTGCCTTCCCTCCTGTGAAAACAACAGATGCCTTTTTTCACCGTCCGAAAGCCCACTGCACCAAGAGGGCAAGGGGTGGCTTTTGAAGTGCCTAATAAGGCACCCTCTTTACCCCACCAGGAAGAAGGTGGCAAATCTTGAGACTCCCTATTAGCTCAATTCCCCTGACATTGCGTTAGGAGACTAGGATGAGTGGGTTTGCTCCTGATTTCTTTACCCATTATGGCTGCCTGACTCTGATCACATGGCTCCTCCAGGCCTAAGCCACCTGGTTTTGCTTCAGATGTTGGGGTTTAGGATGTAGGGAAGCAGTGCCAGATGCACCCATCCCTTTTCCCTGCCTTCTAGGTGCTCCTGGGAAATCCTGATTAAACAGGATCCATGGTTAGGCAAATGTCAGAGAACTGGGCAAATGAACAAATAATGTCTTTTTTCATTAGACCCACATTCTACATGTTTAAAAAATAATAAAAAATATTTTTGGCCCTTATCCCATATCTGAGAATATGTACTGCCAGAGGTACAGTGCCTCTGTTTGTAAATCTTGAAACATCTGCTCTGTTGGCATTCCTAAAGCGCACTTTTGTATCCACAGGCAGGAAGAACTGTTTCCTAACCTTGTGCTGAACATATGTGGGTTTTCCCTGCAGTATCAGATCAGTCCTCTGAGAGTTTGCAGTCCAGCAACCTGCAATTTCTTAATAATCCACAGTGACAATTCTTCCAAGGTTTTTACCTCACTACTTTTTATTGTGCAGTTACAATAAAGACCTTTTAGACAAGGTGATGGAAATGGCTGATGGGATTGAAGTGGAAGACCTGCCACAGTTTACTACCAGAAGTGAATTAATGAAAAAGGTAAACAGGATATCCCAGTGCATGTGATGAAATGGTATAGAGTTAATGGTCCCTGCTTCGATGACGCTATATTAGAGTGTACTGTTTATTGAATGCTCTTTTTTACCCCAAAGATCTAAGCCCTTTCATTTTTATTTCCCCATAATTGGTACAAACCATATCATAACTAGAAAACTCAGTGTGATAAATTATGCATTGTTAGTGGACAACACATAAACTTGACCTCTTCAAGTTGCCTGGGAACATTGTTTTGAGTGTTTTGCTTGATTATTAAGGAAATACTGGTAGAGTGCTAAAGTTTCCCACTTGTTAAAAACTCTTGTTTGTAACAGAGTAACTCATCCTTACCGCAGCAGGTGAAGACCAGACTTATTTGACCTCTCTTGACTTTGATAGTAATTTGGCTGGAGTAATGTCCAGATATCGTAGCTGTTCTCTGTTCTTCAGGGCTTAGTCTAGTCTCAGGCTATGGACTTTTTACACAGTGAGCTCTTGCTTTGAGTCTTGAATCCGGACCCTGGAGGTGGGCTATGGAGAGTGTGGCAGAAGGAACCTCAGAGGGTGGGGCTGGGCGTGCCAGCTGCTTTTCATCCCCAGACATGCTGTTTTCACATTTGTCCCAGTCTCTTCAGGCAGAATTGATTGCTCCCTTATTCTCCTAAAGTTCCTTTCACACTTTACTCAAGCTTCTTTTAGAGCAGTTGTGACCTTGAGGGAAGAGATGGTGCCTAAAGTTTTAGTCCTTATAACTCCATAACCTAGTATAGTCACAGAGAAGGTACTCAGAAGATACTTAAAAATGGACCAAAGCAGTAAGAGTATAAAGCTGGGGGCCACTTTTTAGTTCTACCCTGAGAAACACAGGCAAGCCTTTGTTCCACCTCAGTAGGGTCTTGTTTTGGGAGGCAGGGCACGGAAGGAGGCCCCCTTCTGTATGTGTATCAAGGAACTAGTCAAATCCTCAGCTGCTCAGAAAATATTTGTCCCAAACAGCACTTCCCACTTGATTTCAGATGGTTTGTTTTTCTTAAAAAAGTATTCTTTTAGTTTTTAACCTGAACCTGCAGTCAAGACCTTCAGGTTGGTGTTCCAGACACTATTTTGTTTTTTAAATAAGCTGTTAACAGGGAACTATTTTTAGCCAGGTAGCAAAGTGAATTGGGAGTTCGTGGCTTTTTGGATCCTCCTATTGTAATACTTTTAAAAATCCCTGGTTGACAAACCTTAAAAAAATATCCCTGGGTAGTCCTTGGGTGTCCCAGAGTGGCGAGGTTCCTGGAGCCCAGCCAGGAAGGGGCTAGATAGTTGTTGGCTGCCAGAGTGTACCCCGTGGGGCAGGGGCAGGCAGGAAACGGCGCGATCCTTCATTTCCTAACTGCTCGTGGCATATTCTTTCCTTCTTTTTGTTCCTCAGTAGTTATCTGCCCTTCCTCAGATCTTGCTGGGCTGTTAGAGATCAGAACACTTCATGACATTTGGGCTATAAACCCTAGGAGGAGACGAAGGAGGTTTGATGTATCCCAAACATTATCCGTAGACCAGTATGAAGAAGTGTGTGTGTGTTGGTAAGGGTCTGTATAAACTGCTAAATATAGTAAGGGGTCTCATACTCAAAAACATAGAGGCCCTGCCCCGGAATGTTCATTCTTGACTGAGCCTCCAGGGAGGAATCCTTAGGCATGAAATTAGCATCCTTGAAACCAGCGCTAATCATAAGTAGTTACCTACCGTAAGAAGCCTGTACAGGTCATAATCTATAGCATTTTTAGATTATATGTGTTGCAACTTCCTTCAAATAAAACTTATGTTTTCTTCGTAACCAAGTTTAATTTTAGACTGTTGATACCACTGAAAATGAAATTCAGCTGATCCTGAAAAATGAGATACTTCGACGGTGCATGGAGTTTTGCCAGTTGTTAAGACTTTTCTAGATAAGCGCACCCTGAGATTGGGTCACCAGATCTCAGTGCCATGACTGACTGTGTGGTGTTGAAGGCCACCCTGAGAAATCGCTGCTAAGCGAGCTATGGGGACTTTGTACCAGTAGTTTTGTCTCTTGCCTGCCTTTTTTGCATGTGACGGAGGAGGCTGGCGAACATGAGGCAACATTGCCAGGCCCAGACACAAAAAACCCCTAATGTCAAGCCATGCGTCTGAAAACGTCTCTTGTTACTCTGCCCAGAATTGATCCTCAGCTCTAAAATTAGTTTGGATGGCCTTTAAACCTGCTACCACCAAGTGGAAATGAATCACCTGGCATGGCTGGTGCCTCAAGACCAGACAGTGGTGAAGGCCTGGAGACAGACATAAGCTCTTTAAAGTAGGATTTTTAAAACGCTTTATGGCCATTCTGCAGCTTTGAAGCGAGTGTGTCTCTGTGTCTGTCCAACTCTTTTTTTTTTCCAGTCTGAGAAAAGAAACGCGCCTTGGTTTTTGACAGGTGGGATTTGTTAGACAGTTGCAGTGTATGATTTTTTTTCTTTTGAAAGAGGGGTATTCAAACAGAAACGTATTGAACAAACAATCTTGATTACCTAACCGCCATCCTAGGCACCTGCCAGCAGCCTTTGTGGTTGCCCAGCTTAACCTTTAATGAGTGATAATTAACAAACAGCAGCAGCTGACTCAGGAAGGGTGTCATTGCTACGACTGTCAGAGCTAATATTTCCAAGGTGACATCTTAGTCGAGGAGAAAGGGGAGTGACTGACTAGGAAGCTGTTATTGACTCAAAGAAAGAAGCTGTCAACCTAATTCCTTGGTCCATTTTTCCTGAGAACATTTTTATCCCCAGAGGGAAAAATGTCAGTGTGAAAAGTGACTACGAAATGTGAAAGAAAAGTTAGAAAAACAAGCGTGCCTGCATTTCATTCTTTCTGTGCATCATGCTGAGTCTTGGCAAGCTCCGAGGTAAGGGAGCCGCCGCCTGTTTGGTGGAAGAAGCTGTGATTCTAAGGTGGCCAGTGTTGGTGAGTATTTAAAAAAAATTCAGCTTGTCAGATTAGTTAAATCAGAAGAGGTCTTGTATCCCAAGATAAATGCTCAGTGGAGCTGCTTGTCTTTTACTCTCTATCCACTCTGAAACAGAAGCCAGAAAAGCTGTGTCCGACCCTATAGACCCGTTTTGTCTGGTGCTCAGAACGCGTGGAGTGGATCACCCGTCAGCGCCTGTGGAAAAGATGACGCGTAGCAGCCAGGACTCCCGCTGCAGGCTTGGCCTGTCCTATCAGAACCTTGACAGATGGTTTAGAGGATTTTTTTCCTCTTTGGACATAAGATGGTTTCTTTAGGTGATACTGCATTCTCTTAAATGGAGAAAGACTTCTTACCTTTTGCTTTTGCTGAGGAATTTTGTTTTTTCATTTCAAAAAGACTGACTGGCTTAAATAGGAAATGGGTCATACCTTGAAATCTCTAATTACTAAAAAGACTCTCAGGTTGATTCACTTACACTGCTAAATGTTAAGGAAATTCATTCAAATACAAGGTGACAGCCAGAGTGATTTCTTCACACCCTCCTTAAAAGTTGTCTAAAGCCAAGTTTTTAAATTTACCAAAGGTGCCAGAGAGTACCCAGAAAGAATGTATCTGCTTCATTTTACCACTATTTGAAGACATGCTTTTACAGTTTCTAATAGTGTGAAATCCAGAAATATATAACCTTCGCATCTCCTAAATATCCTGACTCAATGTGAAATGTTGTGAATTACTACCTGAATCTGACTGGTTTTAATTTAGAACAATAAGTGTTTGTGTGATTCTGCTTTTAGAACCGTTCACGGCAGAACATGCCAGGAAAAGTTGTATTTTAAGTATTTCCATTATCACTTTAAATTGTGAACATTTATAGATTGCAAGTGACAAGACAAGAAAATTAGGTTCTGGCTTCCAAATGGATGGTGTGGTCAATGTTTGCTGAATTTTTTGTACATAGTGAAATATTAATAATTTCTGAGTATACTTACCGTTGGGGTAGTACATAAATATTACATCACTGCTGTATTTTAATTTATGAAGATGAACTTGCTTCACTGGATTTCCTGGTTACATAACCTTTCCTTTTTTTCCCCCAGCATCAAAGCTAAGGCAGAAGATTTTCATCATCAACTGCCGGCTTGGAAAGGAGGCTGGGATGAATGTGACACCGAGTGTGGTAGCTCTCTCAAGACTCCTGGTGTTACCAACAGAAAGGCAGGTGGAATGAGGAGGAATCTGTAGACAGGCCTTTTGAAAGTTATCATTCTTCCAGTAGCTATCACTGTAAAAGTATGCATGCGTATTTATGTATTTATAAATCATGCTCTCTAAGATGAGTTCATCAACATTGTAAAAGCCCTCTTTCCTATTTTCAGTTGTTAAATGTCAAACTTTTTGTTTAAAATGACCTTTTTTTGTTGATATAATAATGGCAGGTAATGAATTTTATAGTTTGGATTTTTCAACAATTTACCTTTAAGTGTGATTCTGTTTTATGGCCGCCCCCCACCCCCCCGACCAAGGCAAACTAGATCCTTATTTCCACCTGAAATTTACACCGTACCTATATCCCGCTGCCACACATACTCATCTTTTTTTAAGACATGCGAATCAAATCATAGACCTAAGGTGTCCACCAGCACATGGGAGGAGACAGAGGCAGCCTACAAAACAGCTTTCTTTTAAAATTCATTGATACGAGATTCCAAGGCTTTGTCCAGCCAGCCTGCTGATGCGTAGATTTAGAAGATCTCTTATGCTGGCTTTTTTCTGGAAGGAGCCTGTGGCTTGGATCTTCTAGACTTGAGGAACTGCTTTGCACATGGCCTCTTAAAAAATACTGCTTTGCTCTAAAATTCTGGTATTAATGTTCTCTTTTAACTAATGTGTCTGTTCTGTACGCCCTTCTCCGTTCCTCTTTCTTACTCAGTCCCCACCATTAAGTAGGCAGCTCTAGGCATAAATGCTGGTAAGGGGCTTCACTGGGGGGAGTAGTTTAATGGTCTGTCCCAGCAGGATTCACTCACCAGTGGGAGGCACCGTGCTTGGTCCTGGCCATAGTGGCAAGTAAGACAGTGGCCCCCGCCTTAATCTGCCGGTGAATATAGGTACTTGAACCCCCAGACACGCTGAAAAACAGAGCTGGGGAGCGTGGCGTCTGGGAGCAGAGAAGTGGGACCAGACTCGCGCCTGTGGCTGGAGGCGAAGGCCAGGCAGCACACCTTGGGCGGGTCACATCTCTGCAGGGCTTCCAGCTCCAGTGTCCCTAGGTACCTCTAGGATGGACTGATGAAGAAGTCAAGATCTATGATCTGTAACCTTGGACAAGCCACTTCTCTCTGCTCATCCCTTACCTGGAAAATGGAGATCATAGAAATACCTGCCACAGAGAGCTGGGGGCAAGGATTAAGGCGGCAAATGTTATGCTCAGTGAGCCTTAGCTGCTTCTATTCCTCAAATGTAGCCTAGCTTTTTCCCCTTCTGACAAATATGTAAGGCCTAAAAAAATGAAATTACAAGATGGGAAAAGGTCAGTGTGATTATTCACTTTTAAATGCATCTTCTTGGCTGGGCACAATGGTTCATGCCTGTAACCCTGGCCTTTGGAGGCCCAGGCAGGAGGATCACTTGAGGCCAGGCTGAGCAATGCAGGGAGACCTTGTCTCTATAAAAAATTAAAAAAACCAGCCAGGCATGGTGACGTAAGCTTAAGTCCCAGCTACCCAGGAGGCTGAGGCAGGAAGATCACTTGAGTCCAAAAGTTTGAGGTTGCTGTGAGCTAGGATGATGATACTTCATTATACTCACAGAGTGAGACACTGTCTCAAATAAATGAATAAATAAATAAAATTCATTTTCCGTAGGTTTCTCAATTATTGATTCTCTTTTCTTTGTATGATACAATGCCTCAATAAAATAATAGCCTTTTAAGAATATATCCATTGCATAAAGCAAGTTTAAATTGTGTAATGATTTTTCCCCAATCTCTTTCAGTTTATTTTTCAAGACTTCTCTAGTTAATCAAAATCAGGTTTTCTGGTTCAATTTTCTTTTCTTTTTTCTTGTTCAGACGAGGTTTTTGTCACTCAGGCTGGAGTATGGTGGCATAATCATAGCTCACTGCAGCCTCAAACTCCTGGGCTCAAGCAATCCTCCTACCTCAGCCTCCTGGGTAGCTGGGACTATAAGCGCATGCTACCATGACTGGCTAATTTTTAAAATTTATTGTAGAAATAGGGTCTTGCTATGTTGCCCAGGCTGGGCTCAAACTCCTGGCCTCAAGTGATCCTCCCACCTTGACCTCCCAAAGTGCCGACATTATAGGTGTGAGCTACCATGCCCAGCCTCCAGTCTTCTAATGGATTTTCTCTCATTGTTTCCTCAAGCTGCCTGCTTTTCGTCTCATCTTACTTTTACAACCTCTGTGGCTATCTCACGTATAAAATTAACCAGTATTTTAGAATTTCATCCTTTATGTATTTCTGGAATAGATAGTGGCAAAGAGATCCAAATTTTTGCATTGCAGCACTCCTTGTGGTATAGGTAAAATAGCCCCCTATTGGCCTTGAAGCAGGAGCTCACACCACCATAGAAGCTGCAAGTTTCTCAACTTCATGTCTACAGTCCTGCCCACGACATGGGGTGAGATCATAGGAAGGGACAGATAAGGACCAGAAGAGCTTTTCTGTTAAAGACGTAAGTCTTAGGCCAGGCATGGTGGCTCATGCCTGTAATCCTAGCACTCAGGGAGGCCGAGGAGGGAGGATCGCTTGAGGTCAGGAGTTTGAGACCAGCCTGAGCAAGATGAAGACCCTGTCTCTATGAAAACTAGAAAAAATTAGCTGGGTGTGGTTGGTGCATTCCTTTAGTCCCAACTACTGGGGAGGCTGAAGCAGGAGGATCATTTGAGCCCAGGAGTTTGAGGTTGCGGTGAGCTATGAAGATGCCACTGCATTCTAGCCTGGGTGGCAGAGTGAGACTGTCTCAAAACAAAACACCAAAAACAAAAAAACAGTAAAGAGGTCAACTTTGAGCTGTGTGGGCCCAATGACTAAAGCTCTTGCTTTGCTGAGAAAGTGGGCACCAACTCATCTCCTTAGGTGGCATTCTCCTTTTCCTTGGACATTTCCTTATAGTAAGAATGTTAAATTGTCCCTAATAAGGATGAACTAGTAGATATTTCCTTCTTATTGAGTTACTTTATCTCAGTGTAGGCATCTGCATAGTGGGGATGATTCCTGCTTCAATTTTTATTGGAGGATTCAGTGGAAAAACTCGTGCGAGGGTACCTGGCACCTCATGGGCTCCCACTGCTTCATTCCTGCCCCTAGTTTCCCTTCGAGGTCAAGCTGGGAAGACATGAAAACTTTTCAACTAACTTAGATTTACACAAAAGAAAAATGAGTGCCTACAATCACCCTACTCAACCAGGCTCCATCCCAGGGCTGCCAAGGAGTAAACTTTTTTCTGTTCAAGTTGTGCAGGGCCTAACATGCAACCTGGCACCCATTAGGTCCCCAGTAAACGTGGCTGACTGCTGCATGGGGGCAGGCATCGGACAACGCAGCATCCACCGAGTGCCAGGCTGCTCTGGACAGGGGGAAGCAAAGCCTCCAGGAGAAAATGGCTACTAGCGGCAGACCCTGGCTGGAGCTCACATGGCCACTGCAGCCCTCTCTTCGACACTAGGTGCCTTTGAACCCCTGTACTGGATTTGGGAGGTGCGGGGCTTGTGCAGCCTGGGGGCATGTTCTTTTCTCCGTGAGCAGGGCCTTTGCTGCAGCACTGGCCGTGTAGCAGGGGGCTCGTACCAAGGTTCAGTCCTGTACGTGGACTAGATTCCTCATCACTGTGGCTGTGAATTTCGGGCCCCAGCTCACTACAGCACCCATTTCCCCTCCGACCAGCTGTTTTCATTGTCTCCGCTAGTCAAACTGTGACTCAAGTTTCCTTCTACCTTTAGGTACTCACCACATTATCACTTATGACTATTTTCTACTTTTATAACAAAAAACAGAACTGCTATTTAAAAAGTATCCCCGAAGGAGTCAGAGCTTGGACCCCAGAGATCCTCAGTTATTCTACAGGCCTCCTACCAGGGCCTGTGCATGGATCTGGCTGTCTGGAAAGCGGTTCCCAATCTTTGGATTTAACTTCCAATGTGTGCTACTTAAATTGTTGCTCTTACAGCCTGATTCCTGATTTGGTTTTGAGAGGAAGTCATGGTGATTGTGGCCTGTTCTCAAACTGTCCTGTGCAAAAGACGACCCAGCCCTGTCAAAGAAGCAAGGTAGCCAGGTGCAGTGGCAGTGTACGATTATAGTCCCAGCTACTTGAGAGGCTGAACGGGAGGATCTCTTGAGCCCAAGGGTTTGAGTCCAGCCTGGGCAACATAGCAAGACCCCATCATAAATAATAAACAAATATATAAATAAATAAATAAGCAAGCACACAAGCTCATGTGTAAGCGCTAACAACCAGGAAGAGGAACTTCTTCCCAGACTCACCACTGCCAGGCCCCAGTAATAGTAGCTGGCTGGCAGAAGACCCCTTGTACTCACCCCTTGAGAGTGATTGTCCTCACTCTAAAAGCAACCTTCCAGCTGATGTTCCAGGGAGTCTCCGCCTGAAACCACAGCCTTACGTGCCCATGCAGGGACAGCCCAGTGCCACACAGTGAAGTTACTAATTTAGCTTTTCTTTGGAGGTGCTATTTCAAGCCTGTAGCCCAAGTTTACGACTACAGGCTGAAGTCTCTGGATTCCTCCCTATTCTCTGCCCGGTAAGGTCATCAGGCAAAGCAAAAGCATCTATTTCTGTAAGAAGGAGAAAATATCTCTCAGATTTGGAATGAGGTATTAGCTAAGTAGCTTCCTGTTCCTTGTCTCCTTTGTTCTAGCACCAATGCAAAAACAAAATTTCCAACTCAGTTCTATAAAATGACACTATATAGGGGCCAGCCAAAGAGCTGCAAGCTTCTCTTAGACATGCACTTGTTCAGGAGTGCTGCTAGTCCAGTTCAGCTGGTGGGCTGTGATATTCTTGGCAAAAGATCTTGTTTGTAAAGGGGGAAGGAAAGGAGGCAACTCTATCCTTTGGGCTTCAGAAAGCAAGCACCACCAACCTTTTGCTCAAAGAGGTCTACCTTCAGTGCTCTTCTGTGTGCATTCTGGCAGTCTTAAAGACAGTAGAGAACCCTCCTGCGCTCCAGGAATAGCCACTAAATGGTTCAGGTTGATGGTGCCTGAGGGGATCTTTCCAGAGACAGGCTCTGATTCCCTTTACACAAATTCCCAGCCCAGTGGCACTTTATGAATCTCAGATGTCCATGTAAGACTTCAGATCGGCCAACCTCCCCCAAAAGACTACAGAAAATCATACTTGTAACCAGGACCAGCACCAGCCATAAAAAGACTTTCTCTAATTGGCTAAAAGCTTTTCTTTCTCTCAGCAGACCATATTCTATACATTATGTATCAGAGCCTTCCTAAACACATTAATCCAGAAGTCACAGCTAAACAAAAGCATCATGTGGCCAAGCTTTAGCACTCAGTCAATGGCAGAGTTCCTGGAAGTCATGCCATATACGAGTTTCTCATCCAAGTCTGAATATTCCGTATGCCAAAGAGGAAGCCTGGAGCCCAGGTCCTTCTGAGGTTCTTGATTTTAACCATCAAGAAGCTAATGTTGAACTGTGGGACAGTCACGTACTCAACAAGGTTTGGAATGGGCGCAGCTCATTTCATCTTTTTGGCCCAACTAAAAAAATCCCTAGCCCATCCTATGAATAGAGGAAACATTAAAACCTTAGGGCATTCCTGACAAGATTGTTTTGAAAAGCTGTAGTGACAGTGGGAAAAGCTTATTGAAGGAAGAGTGGCACAAACATTTGTCTCCTTTGTTCAAACAATAGAGAAAAAGTCAGTCCTTTCAACAATAAAATTTAGTTTCTAATATCTTAGCTCTGTCATATACTAGAGTAACTGAAGATAATTAATCTTTCCCCCATCTGCTAATAGCTCATTTTCTAACTAGATGGGGACTGAAGTAATAGACCTATTATGTTGGCACAAGGCCCCTGTCCTACGGACAATTTCATTAAAAAAAAATTTTTTTTTTGGAGACAGTCTCATTCTCTCGCCCCGGGTAGAGTGCATTGGTGTCATCGTAGCTCATGGCAACCTCAAACTCCTGGGCTCAAGCGATCCTCCTGCCTTCAGCCTCCCCAGTACAGGTGGGTGCCACCACACCTAGCTAATTTTTCTCTCCTTTGTAGAGGTGGGGTGTAGCTCTTGCTCAGGCTGGTTTCAAACTTCCAGCCTCAAGCAATCCTCCCTCCCCACCCCCACCTTGGCTTCTCAAAGAGCTAGGATTACAGGTGTGAGCCACTGTGCCCAGCCTCGTTTACCTTTAATATTAATAAATAGCTTTTCAACTATTGACTTTTCTGTTTATATACTCAATCTCCACATAATTGAGATTCCATTGGGACTTTGCATTGTTCAATGCAATAGAAAATTATCACCATAAACACTATCAAGACCCCAAAATTTGATCCCTACCTCCAAAAACTTGGGATAATTGGGATATGAAACACCTTAGACATTAAGTCTGAAGTATACTATGAGCCCTAGGGTTATCGCTTAATACTAAAGGAATAAACTGAGCAGGGCAGGTACTTCGTTTACTAAGGAAAAAGCAGACTGTTAGTAAATACAGCATTTTTAATAGCTTTCTTCTCTGTTACCTTCCACCTACGGAAGAATTTAAATCAATTCCGGAAGTTATTCGTATTACTGAAACTTTTTGGAGGGGGCAGTGGGGGGCACCCCACAGACTCAAGGATGTTTCCAGGAAGGGGAAACAGTGCGGTTTACTGATAAGCCATAATCCTTTCTATCACAGACCAGAAAGTGTTCCTATATTCATACTTACTTGTTCACATTAAAAAGAGGTGAAAAATGGCATCAAGAAAACCTTTTCATTGGAGTAGTTGCAAGTCTGTATATAACTAAAGCAACTGCAGTATTTCCACAAATTGGGATGAATATTTAAGTTCAGTAGAATTCCTAACACTGATCTCAATCTCTTAATATTTCTTAAGGGACAGTACAGTTGCTGATGAAGACCAGACTGGGTTCCAGTCCCAGCCCTACCACTTACTGGCTGGTTGACCTTCAGCAAGTCACTTCATCTCTCTGTACCTATTTTCCTCATCTGCAATATAACAATACTTACCCTCATATGGTCGCTGTGAATTTGAAATGAAATAATATGTTAAAGTGCTTAGTGCCTTGCATGGATTGTTCTATGCTAGAGGTACTGTTACAAAGGAACTGTATCACAAATGCATTTAAATTTTAACATGAATCCAGCAACGTAACTTTGTACCAACGTAAGTAGTATTTTAGCTCTAGCTTCTTGTCACACCATGCATTTGTACAACTGACCTATAGTTTAAAAGTAAACATTTTTTGTATGACATAACCTTGTAAATTGAAGGTTTATATTTGGTACTCAGCCAAAGAAATAGGAATCTGTTCCAAGGCTGAAGGAAAAAAAAACAACAACAATAAGGAATTACTTAGAGATGGAAACTTCTTAAGGATGTTCTCCAAGAAGAATGTGGACTAGGGTACGAGCTTTATGCATATGTTGAATTTAGGAGTTAGAACTCAGTAAATTTCCTGCAAATTAAGATGTAACTCACTTAAAATTATCTATCAATACTTGAAATGTTTTCATTTTAAATTGCAAAAGAAAAAAACAGGTTAAGGATAAAAATGGACATTAAAGCAGTAACCAAATAGCATTTAATGAAATAAGACGGGAGACCCTCATAGCTACTGCGTATTTAATCTAGAAGTTACTGGAGTAAATGTCTATGATTTGTTTTAGAGCTAAACTATAAAAGCACCACACATTTAACATGACCATAAAGTACTTTTAAATCAAACTACTTTTTTGGGCCGTGATTCCAGTGAGTAAATTCCCATTTGTATCAAAGTTCCCTAAAATTGTACACTTAACCCGGAATTTGCCAAGTAATAACTTTTAAAAGGAAAGATCAGCACTTATCCATTCAGTGTTAAACTTTGCTTAATGACTAGAAGCTGTAGATACTGCCATCCTGTAACCCAGCCTTCTAATAAAGCAGTAGCTTGTTCCCAGGAGGCTAGTATGGTTATGACAAGAAACTCTCGGGGTTACTGAAATAGCTGTTTTAACTACTAGAGAGACTACACAGGTGGTTCAACAGAATTTACTTGTGTATTTTCAATTTTCTATACTATTTGAAGGCATAGGATAGCTTTATATTAGCTTTCTACAATACTAGTGTTTTAAATTTATCGAACAAACTAAGATGCAGTACAACTTTTATACAACTTAGGAGATTAAAAAAATCTCCACAAGAGAAAGCAACTCAGCAGACCCCGGTGTTAAAACATTTCCCCAGAATAAACAGATATGCAATTGCATTAAAAGGAACTCTTCAAATACTCAAATAACACCAAGATTCCTTCCAAATAGATGCCTTACCCAAACCAATGCAACCAATTCATTGTTTATACTGGGGCCTGAATTTTTGGCAAATGTTTACGGTTTTACTTTCATTTAAAGTGCTACCAAGCAGCAAAATAAGTTGCACCAATTCTCTGCTCACGGCAGAGGGGCCAACTGGGAAATCGCAAAAGGTACAGTTTAACAGTAAGTAATGCGTGAACTGTAACAAGTGGCCGAAGTACAGGCTTGGACATAATCAAACCAGTTATGTCTAGAGTTACTCAACTGAAACTGATACAGGTACATTCAAAATAAAGTTGGAGATCATAATTGGTATTTAGAATCAAATTTGAAGACTGTCTTGATAAAATATAATTATGTTCTTTTGAAATTGGAAATGGAACTATCAACTGATGGAGAGCTAGAGACTTATTAGCCCCTCTACGCAGATTAAGGAAATACGTGACAAAGTCTCTTGCGCTGAAGTTGTGTATTTCAACAGCTTTACATGTAATATTCATATATAAAAACTTTAAGTGCTTTTCTCCAATTTAAAAATCTAAAGAATTCAAAAATAAGGCATTCAATATTTGAAAAAAGTACAGATTTACAAAATGTGTATATTCTGTCATGAAAACTCCACACCAACATTATACACTTGGAAAAAAATACAAACAGGATATATTACAAATTTATGCAGCAATAACTTAGTTCACACCATGCAATAAAAAGTACATTAATCAAGATACACAAGCTTTTGTAGGTTCTAAACTGAAGGACTTTTTTCTTTTTTCTGCAGAATCCTTGAAACCTGTGGCACTTAAAATTTGTTAGCCTTTCTACTGAGAGGTAAATTATACACAACAATGATGAAAAAGATTAATAGACCAGTTGTCTATTATGAATCATTCCAGCTTTGTTCAACAATGGCCGAAACTCTTTTCTCATATTCTCGTTTGTTTTCCTGATAAAGCTGTGCTGCCTGGCTGTTGGCTGGACTGTTTGGATTCGGTTCATCCAGCAGAGACTAGAAGGAAAGAGAGAGAAGAGACAGATTTGCAGAGTTATTCTTTATGCTAACATGGGTCAGATACGGAGTATAGAAAAGTTATACAAAACAACCAATTATTTAAGGGATTAGTATGCTATATATTTTCAGGTCTACATTCTTTCAGAAATGGCTTGATAAATACTACAATAGTAAGAGGTTTCCTGCTGCTGAAGAGCTTAAGCTTCTAAATAAATAGTTCTCAATTGCCTTGAGACCTCAAATTTCAAAGAAATTAGAAAAGAATATTCTTCAGCACACTGAGACTTTCTCATTAACCAAGGAGACAAACAGCTTAATTTGGTTATGATACTATACCTATAAATACCTTTGTAACCAACATTTTCCAAGGTTAAACTCTATTATTGTGGTTACTCTGCAAATGCTGGACAGTAAGTGGGGGGGTAAATCTCATTCCCTTTAATCAACAAAACATATACATTTACCAGTGAGGGAATGAAATAGGAAGGTTGAAAACAATGTTTATAAGACAACCAGAATTAAAGGAGTGTGAGAGAAAAAAGTTTAAAAAGATGGTCATAGGCCGGGCGCAGTGGCTCATGCCT
>RJWJ010028887.1:0-21108 GCA_004363605.1 Indri indri | reverse complement strand
AAAAAAAAAAAAGTTTCTGCACAGCAAAAGAAATAATCAACAGAGTAAACAGCCTACCTACAGAATGGGAGAAAATATTTACAAATTATATGTCTGGCAAAGGGCTAATATCCAGAATTCACAAAGAACTCAAACAAATCAGCAAAAACCCACAAATAACTCCACTAAAAAGTGGGCAAAAGAAATGAACAGAGTTTTTTCACAGGAAGATATACAAATGGCCAACAGACATGTGAAAAAATGTTCGACATCACCAATCATCAGGGAAATGCAAATTAGAACCACCATGAGATACCACCTTACTGTGTCAGAATGGATATTACTAAAAACTCAGAAAACAATAGATGCTGGTGTGGCTACAGAGAGAAAGGAATGTTTATACACTGTTGGTGGGGCTGTAAATTATTAATAGTACAATCTCTCTGGAAAACAGTGTAGAGATTCCTCAAAGAGCTAAAGGTAAAGCTACCATTTGATCCAGCAATCCCATTACTGGGTATCTACGGAAAAGAAAAGAAGTCATTTTATCAAAAACACCTGCACTCAAATATTTACTACAGCACAATTCATATTCACAAAGATCGAGAATCAACCTAAGTGTCCATCAATTGATGAGTGGATAAAGAAAATGTGGTATATACATACATGTGTGTGTGTATGTGTGTATCTATATATATGTGTGTGTATATATGTATATATATGTGTGTGTGTATATACACACACACACCATGGAGTACTACTCAGCCATAAAAAGGAATGAAATAATGTCATTTGCAGCAACTTTAGTGGAACTGGAGAACATCATCCTAAGTGAAGTGTCTCAGGAATGGAAAAACAAACACCATATGTTCTCACTAATAAGAGGGAGCTTAACAATGGGCACACCTGCTCCTAAAATGGTGTAAAGGACATTGGAGACTAAGAAAGGGGAGGGTAAGAAAGGGTGAGGAATAAAATCTTGCCTATCAGGTACAATGTACACTATTCTGGCAACAGGCACACTAAAAGCCCTGACTTCAGCATTATATGATTCATCCATGTAGCAATAGTTCTACCCCCTAATATTTTGAAATAGAAATTATTTAAAAAAAAAAAAAAAGCTCAAGGAGAGACTGAGACAGTCACTGTAAACAAAATCTTTTTACGAAACAACAAAGGCTATAATCACGGAATATGTAAGAATATGTAAATTCAGAGAAAGAAGCACTGAATTTATTTATTTAGCTTAATTTATTTTTATGCTTTGATTTGGGAGTCGTTTTGCTGCTACAGAATGTCTGAAGGTAGCAAATTGCTTTCATTGAATGTCTGTCTTAAGTGGTTTATCTCTGGGAAGGTTCTCCTTTCTTCTGGAGGGATCTTGGCATGGCTTGCTCTGGGTACTGCCTATGATGGCTGTGCCCAGAGACTGGCTGGAACTCAGAATGGTGACTGGTATAGGGCTGTCCTCATAATGACTTTTTCTAGTAATAGTTTAATTAAACCTACTGAGAGTGTAGCATAGTAGGTCAGAATGTAGATGATAGAGTCAGATTTGTGTTTAAAATCCTGACTCTACCACATTTATGTTATGAAATTTACAAAAGTCTTTTAATTACTATAAAGTTTTGTTTCCTCAACAATATTTTGAAGATAATGAAACCATTTTCATGTTGTTATGAAAATTAAATGAGAGTATGTAAAATGCCTGTCACATTATAAGCACTTACAAAATGTTAGCTTTTTGTTGTTAGAGAAATATGAGTTAGAGTCTAGAGGACTATTTCCATTAGCTTTAAAATTTTATATTCTGATGTCATTTGATCTTCAAATGACTATTTAAGAAAATGTCAAATAACACATCGACTCCTACTTATTTATTTTCTTTCTTTTATTCCAAGAAGTCTTCTCTTTGTTTGCTTATGAAAAGGTGGATGGTGAAAAAGCCTAATTCCCAGACAGTTATTTGTTAGCGCTTGTTAAGATTTTACATAATTCATTAATGAGGAAGTCAGCCAGAAAAAAAAAATGACAGCTAGTTTTTTAGAGGATTTGAAAACCAGAAATTTATACAGTTAATTGGGAAAAGATTACTAAGTTAGATACAAAATTGGTTAATGCCCTGGAGGGTAGTAAAATCATAAACTTTAGAGTTTTCTTTCCTACCAGGCCAAGAAAAAAAATCACATCATAGTAGTTTTTCACAATTTAGTCTTAAACTTTATAGAACTGTAAATTGTCTGGGATATCAAATAAAAGTATTTCTCCTGAAAGAATTGTCATATTAGAAAATACTCTGGTATGAAATTTTAGGAGAAAATAATGAATCATCGATTTGCTTTATTTCCAAGTTTTCATAATTTTCCTTCCACAATAAATAACTATGTTTTAGTTTATAATTGATCCAACAACAATAAAGTGGTATGAGAGGATTTTCCGTTGTTGGGAGAAGTTAGAAAGGCTTTTTTTTTTTTTTAAACTGGAGGGAGAAATGCTAATAGGGAAAGAAGGAAGCAGGCCGATAGTGAAGGGAGGACTTGGCTTTGAAGGAGGAGAGAAGGGGTGAGATTGTGGGGGTCGCCTCTGCAGCTTCCTTGGAAGTCTTTCCCTGTTCTCAGAGCTGTGACCCTCCATTCTTCAGGACGGACGAGGGGATGGCAAAGGGTTGCCCAGAGTCTGAAAAGAATGGTGATATTAATAGAATCTTTGCTTTTTGAGACTCCCCTTCTAAGTCTAGTGTTTGTTCTCCATGGGTTCAATGCTCTTTTGTGCTTCCTTAGCTGGATCTAATCTATTCTCTCTTTTCATCCATAGTGGCATCGATGTTCACTATGCTGTTACTTTCAATGGCCAGGCCATCAGCAATACGACCTGGGACCTAATTAGCCTTCACTCCAACAAGGTAGAAAACCATGGCCTTGTGGAATTGGATGATAAGCCCACTGCTGTTTATACAATTAGTAACTTCAGAGATTATATTGCCGAGACACTGCACCAGAATTTTTTGCTGGGGAACACCTCTTTGAATCCAGATCCTGACTCCCTTCAGCTTATCAATGGTGAGTTTGATACGCATCATGAATTCTTTGTATAGTTTTAGTTTCTTTTCCAATATGCTCTGGTGAAAACTAATTTCCCTAAATATGTGTGGTTCTGAGCATTCTCTAGACTGTATGAGACAGGAACCATCCTGATATGAATGGAGCTCTAGCCATGCAGCTATTTTGGAAAGATTAATCAGGGGATCTCTGGAATATTTGTAGACAGTGGGAAAAGTAGAGAATAGCATGACAGAAATAGTTTAGAGAAATGGGAGCAAAGTGTAAGAAAAAGGAAAGTAGTATCTGAAAGTATGAATTGAAACAGGCTATAATGCTACCCAGGCAACCAAGACATGAACTCTCCAAGGTAAGTCGGCTGGTAATGGCTTACGAGTCAGAGATCAGAAGAGGAGCAGGAAAGATAATGGAAGATCGAGGTTAGAGAAGTGATAATGGGTGCTGGGCAGAATCCCGGAGAATCCAATACTGACTTTAAATTCAGATAGCTGTGGAGATCCAGTTATGATCTATAATGAACAGGTAGATCCAGGATCATCACAAAGACGGTGTCTACCCTGGATTTGGAGGCTAATGGGTGGCCCAGTCAACCTGGGCCCAAAGCTTGCTAAGAATGTGGCTACTAGTGTGCAACATCATAACTTATCAGGGACACAGTGTCCTGTTACCTTACTTGCTACTTCATATTTGCTTCTCCACAATTTCTTCCACGTCGGTAGCTTGGCTATTACGATGTGCAGTGGGGTATACTTTACCGAAATGACGGCGTAGGAGAAGTACCAGCTGCTAAAGAGGAAAATCCTCATGTGAGAGGCGGTACTAACAAAGATGAATTTTTACAGCCTCTCCACCTCCCACACATTTTTAAGAGAAAAGAGCCTCTGTCCTTTCAGGCAGCCTTCACCTAGGCCACACACGCTTGTGTGTGTGTGTGTGTGTGTGTGTGTGTGTGTGTGTGTAAATAAACAAATCAACAAACAAAAAGACACTAGAGAAGCGAGAGAGGATTTACATAGGAAGAATAGAAAATTATTAATGGAAGAGGATAGAATAGATTTGAAAGGTGAGGTAGAGAAGTACTTTGGGAATCAAGATTTTTTGTGTTGGGGTTCGGAGGGAAAATTTTGAGACAGAGAGAAAGGTAAGTCTTGTCTTTCCAGGCAGTTGTGTGTGTGCGTGTGTGTATGCATGTGTTTGTGTGTGTGTGTGTGTGTGTGTGAGAGAGAGAGAGAGAGGGAGAGGGAGGAAGAAAGAGAAAAATTTTAATAAAATTTTACTGTGTGTGACATAATCCCTTATTTCCCAAATAGGGTTTTTTGTTTGTTTATTTTTGAGAGGCTGGACTAAAACTTTAAATTACTTTTCAACTATTTTGGCTGCTGGACTCATGTTTCTTTAATGTGACATTCTGCTGAGACAGGACCACAAATTGGCCTGAACTTTATGTGAGTTACATAGGACTTTGAGATGGAGAAGCTCTCTCTCCATGATAGTGATACAAAGCTATCTGCTCTTAAACATTGGGGAGACTTTGTATTTTGGAGCAAGGCGGGTACCCTGGGCTCACTTCCTCATGTGCTCCCTTTTCCATTGTTGAATCTGGTTGGAAAACTTGGGCTAGATAAAATAGTGAACAGAGAAACTTGTTATAATCTCACTGCAGAAGTCCTTTTGGTGAGACTAATAGAGACCAGTTAGGTGCTAACCATAAGGACAGCATATGGACAGAAGGGTCTAGGAATCTGGACATTGGGATCAAATAGAGAAAAGATATAGTTAAGAGGCCATGACCTAAGGGAGATTGGAACCGAAATTGAGCAGAAGGTGCAAACACCAAGGTCAGTAACCAGAGTGGTGGGAGAAGGGCATGAGGATTACGGTATATGATAGGCAACATGTGGTTGTTTAGGAAACTACATCCACAAGCATCAATGCCAGATCTTCCTTTAATGTGGAGACTGGGCAAGAAGCTACCTCCTAAAAGGTGTCCTAAAAAAGAGGCCCACAACTCTCTTAGAATTTGTAAGGAAGTTCAACAAAAGCTTTAAAATATGTAGCACCAACTAATTCAGGTGCCTTGGGCTTTCATTTGATGTGTGTTTCAATTACTTAGAATTTTGTCCCTAAAATCCATTTCTGTTGTCATGCCAACTTCATAGTTCTGAATGGCTGCAGCTTTCTAAGTAACTTGATTATCATCTCAAAAGATACAATCATCCTTGATCTCATGGAGCTTATTTTCCATAGACAAGATAATTGTATATACAGTTGAAAAGAGTTTTGAAAAATATTAAACCAGGTAGGGTTTTGACTTCTGCTTGACCCCACTCTGTCAGGTTAGCGGGAACAGGTGAATAAAGAGACTCTGCTTCTAGTTTTGGTTGCATACACCAGATCACCCTCCTGGAAGTCCCTTCCTTTTAGCTTTTATCAATTCCCTCTCCCCTCCAGGCAAAATCAATTGATTCTTTGTTCCCATATATCATATATATGCCCCTCACATTATTTTATAATTTATAATTTGTGCTTATCTCTCTGACATAGACAATGCTCCCAGAAGAGAAACTTGGCTTTATTAATGTTTATAGCCTCAACTTTGGTAAAGTCTATGGTAAATGGCAAGGATTCAGTAAATCTTTGCTGAGTTAAATTATACAATCTACTCTCTTTATTGGTCTTTAATGTCATTATAGAAATAAAGCTTTTTGGCGTCCTTGCCTGTTTTTCAAAAATATCTTCTGCCAAGAAAGAAATCATTTTTCATGCTTTTCTACCATTCCTAGCATCAACCAAATGAATTGAAATTTCAGTGCAACTTTTTGACTTAACATAAAAAAAATCAATTTAAAAATAACTGTCATAAGAATTTTGAAAAGGGTAAAAACTGACTTGAGAAGGGAAAGGAAATAAAATAGGAGTGCCCTAAATGTAATTTTGTAATTCAGATGGATTGTGTTCTATAAATAAAATAATACCTGAATGAAGTAGCAAACATTTTCTAAGCAAATCTGCCCCATCTATTCTGTCAAAATCTAAACTCACTTTAAATACAACAGTGTCTCAACTAAAAATGTTCTTTAATATTGTTTTTTTTTTTCTCAGTGAGAGGAGTTTTGCTTCCCCAAGCTGAAGAAGTTTGGAACACCCAAAGCTCAAATCTTCAGGCAACACCATCCTCTGTTCTGGTATGTTTCTATGTTTTATGCCTAGAACCAGGCCCTCAAGTTTCTCTCCTTTGTACCCTCACCTGCTTACTTTGGCATCATGAATTTCCTGAGCTGTTCCCATTTCAAATATTCTCTTGCATCATCCCTGGAACATTACTCATAGTTGTCAGCTCATAGGTACCAAGTGTTGGTTCAGAAAATGTAAGCCTTCCGCAGTGGTTAAGTCTCCATTGCCAAACTCCACACATGGTAGAAAACTTATTTATGGTTCCTGCTTGTTTGGTGATAATTAAGCTATTAAATGCCCACTGAGTTGTTTTTTAAGAGTTATCCAGAAATATTTTTTATAGCCAAGACTATAAATTGATGTACATAAGTACAGAGTATGGATTTTTATGTCAAAGATGATAGTGGAAAAAAAAGTTTAGACTCCAAGGCATAGAGAACTGTGTATATGGAAGGGAGAGAAGGAAGAGTAAAAATACTGGCTAGCTGACACATGACAGGGACTCTAAATCAGGCCTCCTTGTAACCTGGACTGAAAACTTTCCCATTTGTGCAGAAACAGCGTGGAATAAACTTTCCTTTTTGTTCTTATCGCTCAGCTCCCTCAGGAACTCCTTCCCTCCACATTTCCACTTGCCACTTCACTTATAAGGAGGCATCGGGTAGAAAAGGAAATGGCTCTCTCAAGTGCTGTTAAAACAGCAATGACAACTACAGTTACAATACCACTAGAGACTTACCTATCTTCAATGAGTACGGAAATCTGTGATTCTCACATAGACACAGTAGGGGGACTTCCTTCTCATCTACATTGCCCCCTTCTTGTACCCTCTTAAGACTTCCTTTGTGTTTCAGATCAGCTGTTTGAAATACTTGTTTCTTAGCTTTAATCCAGCAATGGAAATGTAGAAAGCCTGCTCCCAGTTCATTTAATCATTAATCTCTGTAGCCATTTCTTTTACTTAGTTATAGAGCAACTCACTTTTGGAATCACTGGAAATAATCTTTTCATTGAGTTACATATTTAGAGAAAAAAGATTGGGGGGATTGACATCAGAGAGTGCATTCATTTGGTGTGTATTTATTCATTCATTCAAGTATATTTATTTTGTGCTTTTCATGTGCCAAGTGCTGGGGAAACTAAGATGAATAAGGTGTGGCCCTGCCTACAAGAAGTTTCCAGTCTGGAGGTAGTAGACAGATTTCTAAACAAATAAGGTGATGCAGATGCTGTCCTAGAAGTCCATCCAGGGTGCAGTGGCAGGCCGTGGTGATGGCACCACCAGTCTCCACTTCTCCTTATCACATTCAACCTGGGGCTTCTGTAACCACAGGAGGAGCTTCTGACGATATTTTAGAATCATAGTGTAAAGACAGGAATTCCTACAAAAAACAGAGGTGGCAAACTGGAGACCAGCTAGATCCAGCTCCAGATATGCACTCTGGGGCCAGCTTTTTAAAAGTAAGCCAACACTTAAAAACTAGGAGATTTTTATGTAAAAATGAAGGTTGTTAGCTGCTTTTGAAATCCAGGAAGATCTGATACAATTAAGTTCACATTTCTTTGTGGAGGAAAGTGGCTAGAGCATGGTTGTGGCTGCCCCCTTAACCATGGCAAACACTGACTGGGCTCATTTGTTCATTTATGTTGTAGTGGTCCCATTTGCATTTAAGCCAACTCCTTATTTTTGAATAGTGATAACTTTACGGCATTCATAATTTAAGGACACATTGGAATGTTAGTAGGTGATAATAAGACATGAAAAAAGGAATGATTTATTATAAATATCTGGTTATTCCTTTCTTTTTATTTCCTTTTTCTTTCCCTTCCTCCTATCAACCCACCTTCTATTCCTTTCTTCCTTTTCCAATCGTTAGCAAGATTTTGCTCTACTATAGAAATAAAGTTTATTTTTTGTTTGTTTTTTTACTAGATTTGATTTTTAAAAATTGTTTCAGAGGTAGGAATGTTGGATTATTGAATTTGACACCTTTCTGGCATCTTGACTTGGAAAATCACTTGTTGCAGAGAATGCTTTCTACAGCACTAACAAGTTTTCAATTGGCATTAATGGAAATGAAAACTGGCCAATGTGATATTAAACTTGTCAATATACTACATTGAACTTAAAGAATTCATGAGTTGCATTTGTTACTATGGGAACATCTATCGATATAAAAATAAATGAAGTGCTATTCCTGGCATGTAAGTGTCCACCTTTCAAAATGTATGAGAAAGCTTCATTGCCATGCCACGTTTTAGGGGGTACTTATTTGGAATGGATGGTCTTCCTCTTTTATTTGAAAAGTCAGATTGTTTACTTTCACATTTTATGTTGCCTATTAGTGACTTGACTTTTATTAAAGATTTTATATGTTCTACTCTTAATTTTTATGAAATGAAAGGCATTCAATTTGTAGATAAATTGAAATAATATATATTGCTTGAGGACTTCTTCCTTGAGAATTAAGCTGCTTTCCTAATATGTGTCAGGTCATAAGCTTTGTCTGATAAAACTCAATTTCTTAAGTGTGGATTGGAGGGCTCAAGCCATCGTACTTGGAATTTAAAGGAAAAGCACATTTGGAATTTGCAAGAATGTAAATATGCCTGATTCAACTGCAAGCATGGGTAGCTTTAACATATCTCTTGAAGTAGTATTAGATAATTAAGAGGGGAAAAAAAGTGAATTTCCTGGTATGGAAACTACTTTTTTAAAAAAATGGAATAATAGTAGTAATTATGTCATTTTGGTTTTCTGAGGCTAAACGAACTAATATATGTAGTGTTTAAAATAGTTCTGGCACACTGTAACTACTTTTTTGAAAAACAGATCTTGGTATTGAGCAAATGGCCTTCTTACTTTCCCTTGAAAACATATATGGTTTTAGATACTAGAAAAAGAAAGAAGGAACCTTTCTTTCTATACAAACAGCCTCCATATTCCATAGAGCAGACATTTAAATATTAGGAAATGGCCTCTCTCTCTCCCTCCCCTCTATGTTTACCTGGACCTTGTAGATCTGTGGAATATGCTAACCCAAATGAGCATGGACTGCAAAGTCTGTTGGCTCCAGTTTCTCCTCTGGAAATCTTTTCACCATCTGGGAATATGTACTTACAGAGACTTCTGCATGAGTCACTGTTATAGTGGGAAAAGTGCTGGTACTGAGAAATCTAGGGACTTGGCTTCTGTTCTGGTTTTTTCTCTATTTTTTGTGACCTTGGGCATTTCACTTCTGTGAACCTCAGCTCCTTATCTTTAATAGATGTGGTTGGACTACATGATTCTTAACAGTCCTTCTAAGTTCTAAAATCTGATACTTTTGTTATGTTCACATACATGTGCATGCTTAGTCCCCCTTCCTAACATAAGATTTTTATAAGGCTGGGCGTGGTGGCTCATGCCTGTAATCCTAGCACTCCGGGAGCCCAAGGCAGGAGGATTGCTTGGGCTCAGGAGTTCAAGGCCAGGCTGAGCAAGAGTGAGACCCCCTTCTCTACTAACAATAGAAAAATTAGCCAGGCGTTATGTCACGTCCCTATAGTCCTAGCTACTTGGGAGGCTGAAGAAGGAGGATTGCTTGAGCCCGTAAGTTTGAGGTTGCTGTGAGCTAGGATGACGCCACTGCACTCTACCCAGGTGACAGAGCAAGACTCTGTCTCAAAAAAAAAAAAAAAAAGATTTTTATAAACCAAAAGATGGCTTTGTAAAGCATATGAGCCTTTGGCAAGACAAAAGCTGGTATTTTTACTTAATGTTTTTTTCCTTTCATTTTCTAGACTTCAATTTATTGTCTTTTATTTATCTGGACTTGAACTCTTGCTCTCTCCATCTGGTCCATTCTTGAGGACCCAGAATAACTTAGACTCTCTAGGCCTGTAGTCCCCAACCCCTGGGCCATGGATTGGTACTGGTCCATGGCCTGTTAGGAACTGGGCTGCACAGCCAGCAGGGAGTGGTGGGCAAGTGAGCTGAGCTTCATCTGTATGTACAGCTGCTCCCCATCACTCGCGTCGCTGCATAAGCTCCACCTCCTGTCAGATCAGCGGCAGCATTAGAGTCTTATGGGAGTGCGAGCTCTACTGTAACCTGCACATGCGATAGATCTAGGTTGTGTGCTCCTTATGAGAATCTAATACCTAATGATCTGAGGTGGTGATGCTAGTGCTGGAGAGTGGCTGCAAATACAGATTATCATTAGCAGAGAGGTTTGACTGCACGATAAATGTAATATGCTTGAATCATCCTGAAACCATCCCCTGTCATCCTGTCCTGGTCCATGGAAAAATTGTCTTCCGTGAAACAAGTCCCTGGTGCCAAAAAGGTTGGGGACCACTGCTCTAGGCAGAATGATGAGGCACCTTTGTGTGTATTGGTGCTAAGTTGTATAGGATCACCCTGCACACAGGTAGCAATCCCAAGTCACCTCCACTGAAGAGTAATGTGAGGTTAACTATTGCTGGTGACTGCATGCTCTTAAAGCTTATTAGAAAATTGCCAGAAGTCATCCAGCTGATTAGATCATTTTTGGGGGGCTTGACTCATGAACCAAATCTTATTATCCTCAGGTTCACTTCTGATGGGGGATTCCTCAAGAGGGAGTTTCTTATCTTGAAACCTTTCTCTTCCTCTGTAGCTCATTTGTAGTTGTATCTAGTCATTTGAGGACGGCCTTCAGCTTCCTCTTTCTTTCTACATGTCTTGCCTTTTCTCTCATACATTTCACTTCAACAGACTTAGGTTATTAGACTCCAGCCTAATGCCCAGATTGCCCAGATGTGTCTCACTTCTATTCCTCTTTTTTTTTTTTTTGATCAAAGTTACATTGCCAAAAATATTTACTAATATTACATCATGCACTTTTAATCACTCCTCTGTTTCCTTTCCAGATTTTAAATTTCTAATTATATTTAAGCAGAATGATATCATTTTTGGTTTGCATTATTTCAATTGAGTTTCATTGCTTATTTGCTGGCCATTTATATTTCATTATGAATTATCTAATCACTTCTTAACAGAAATGATTCAAATGTTTATGAATTTTTAAATGCACTGCACTACAAAATGGTGGTGCATTTGTATTATATGGCACATCCAGGGATAGTAGCAGAATCACCCAGATGGATTTACTAACAGAGTTGTGGATAGGGTTAAGGCAGCAAAAAAGGGATGTTGAGGTATGCAGAGACTACTAACAGTTGGGGAGCCATTACCATCGGTTGGATTACAGGACAAGGGAAGGAAATGTTGTTCCCTGAGAGCTAGAGCTGTAATTGTGGAGGGACCCAGTTCCTGCTAGAGACACAGTTTTGAGGCTTGGAGGGAGCAGTGAAGAAATACTGGACCTCTCACTCCTCCTGTCCTTTGACTTGTGCTTCCCATTGTCCAAAGTAAAACAGAAAACAGCTAGCAAGGGAACAAGTGTGATGCCATTCACAGGCGCCAGCCTCCCAGGGCAGAGAGCAACAAGAGAAGGATCTGGGGGGTGGTAGCAGAATACAGAATACAGAATAACCAGCATGGTGACCTGCTTAAAATAGGACCTAATTAAAACAGTATGGACAAGACAGGAAGTGATTGTATAACTGAGTTTTACAAAAGAAAGTAAGTTCACTTGACAGAGTGCTTTTAGATTAAAAATAGTGGATGAAACTGAGAGTATCTCTGCATATAGCCAATGACCTTCTTTGCTATTTCTCCTATGCGTTAGTCACTAAGGGAAAGGATACATTAGGACATGCCTGGTGATTTCTTGCCTCAGAGTCCCTCCCCTGTTTTTGAGAGAGTGTGCTGTTCAAAGCTTCCTCATGCAGACATTTGATGGAGAGACAAGGGGAGGTGTGTAAACAAAGCATAGCAGACTAATTAGGCCATGTGTTGGGTTGACTTCCTCCATAGGCCAGTAGGTTCTGTTTTGTTTCATGGCCATAGATTGAACTCTAGTTAGCCATCTTAAAAGTATGAGCTTTTGTTCAAAAAGCATATTAGGCTTGAGAGTGTGTATCAGTGCAAATTCACTCCCACTGGTAGTAATGAGGAGTAGGTAGGGAGTTAGATTCAGAGTTTCTTAGTTTTCACTTTGTTCTCTTCCATGAATTCTAGTCTTTGGATAGGTTTATAAATGTGAGGAATTTCTTAAAGGTTTCAGTTGATAAGAAATATAACTATTCAGCAACTGAGGAAGTATATTAGAAACCCAGGCTGGAATAGCATCCCCAGAACATGATCAAGTTGTTTCTTGTACTGAGGAGCTTTTAAAAGTACCAATATCAAGGTCCTACTTGCAGACCAATTAAGTTAGAATCCCTGGGTGTGGGCCCTGGGAATTGGTGTTTTTAAAAAGCTTCCATGTGATTCTAATACCTATTTATTGTGGAGAATGATTGTTCTTTTTAATTTTCCTTCGTTAGTTTTCATATACCTCCAAAATATTTTATGAGTTCCTTCTGTGTACATGGTACTTCTTCTTCTTTGTTATTCATAGCCCAGCATGGATTAAAATATATAAACTTCTGCCAAATGCCATGGCCATTTTACCTATTAGCATCATCATTAAATTTTTTTTTTTTATGTATACTGTTCTTCATAAGATTAAATAATTACCATGTTCAAGATTGTTTCTGTCTACATTTCTATTCCTTAAATTTCAAGATAAGATTAGTACTACATTAGTAAAAAGTCACTAGAAAGAGAAAATAGTTTATATTTTGTATGTGTGATGCCATTTCACAGGTGTTGCTATTCATTTGATGTGGTGACATTTCCTATCAAAATGGAGGACCTTAATTAAATATCTTTCAGAATGATGAATAAATTGCTAATTGTTCTTTCCTGCTATGGGCAATGTCCTTAGGTCTTTGCCAACAAATGACAGATATTAGTAACTTCTATGTATTTAAAGTCATTTAAGCTAAAAAGATGGAAATGAACCATCTAAAGCAAGAAAAACAATATTTTCTTCTACAAATTCACTTTGTTTGGGGTCCTTTAAATATGTTATCTCATCTCTCCTGACTTTACAGGTGAGTTTTGAGAGTTCACGTAGTTTTTCTCTACATTTTCCAATAGTAAGTGGCTCAGTTGGGATTTGACAACAGATCTGTTTGCTTCTAAAGCCCATGTTCCCCCTACCCCCATATTACATTGCTCCCTTGTCCCTACAAAATCTAGGAATTTAGACAGAGAGGAGGTATTTGAAATAATTTTCCATGTGTTTCTTTTATCTATGATATGATTTAGCCTTTTTTTCCCCCCAGGATAATACCCTTCAAGCTGCATGGCCCTCAGCAGATGAATCCACCACCAGCAGTGTTTCACCACTTGATTTCAGCTCTGGTCCTCCCTCAACCACTGGCAGGGAACTTTGGTCAGAAAGTCCTTTGGGTGATTTAGTGTCTACACGCAAATTAGCCTTTCCCTTGAAGATGGGCCTCAGCTCTCCCCCAGAGGTTTTAGAGGTTAGCAGCTTGACTCTTCATTCTGTCACCCCAGCAGTGCTTCAGACTGGCTTGCCTGTGGCTTCTGAGGAAAGGACTTCTGGATCTCACTTATTAGAAGATGGTGAGGAGCCAATCAGTTTTCATACTTTTTTATTATATCAGGGGACAAGGGTTTTTTTTGTGGGGGGTGGGGGAGAGCAGGAGGGGGAGGGGGAGTGTGACAAAGGTTTTGAAGAGAGGAAGAGACTGTGGTTACGAGAAAAGCATGGTAGCATTTATTAGGGGGAAAATGTCTTGGGAAACGTGTGAGAGAGGAAACAATCAGATTTAATTGGTTGGAATGGGGAGTCCAAATAGGTAAGTAATGAGAAATAAACTTGGGAAGCTGGGGTGGGAATCAATGAATAGATATTTTGAAGGTAATATTGCAGAATATATGATTTTGTTAAATTACTACTGCTAGTATTAAAGAACCACTTTACTTATTTGAATTTTGGAGTAATAAACAAACAGCATCAAAGAAAATTATTCCTGTAGCTTATAGCAGGATTAATTGTGGGGGCCAAGTCTAAAGGTTTTAGCTTGTAGTAGTATTGAGGAGAGAGCCTGAACTAGGGCAGCCACAGCAGAGATAAAGAAGTGAAAATGAAATAGATGATCTTCTAGATGTTGTAGAGGAAAGGAAAAATCAATGTGACTTAGGGGTGGAGTATATGTTTGAAAGATGAAGATGAACAAAGATATAAATAATGAGTTCAGGATTTCGAACATCATGTAAAGCTGAAGGATGATGGGCAATAAACATAACAGCGAAATTCGGAATTTGTAGATAAACACAATTTTGGGTGAATTTTGTCCTTAAAATACCACTGGATTTAGTCTTTGTTGTCAGTATGATTATCAGCAATTCTTATTTTCCCGGAATAGAAAAAAATCAAGTGTTTGAAGATTATTTTAATAGTCATCCTCAAGAAGGAAGGTATTTTCATGGGTGATCATATCACAAACACATTATCATATCTTATTGTTTGTTAGATGTAGCAAAGTAAAAGTCAGCAACTGTGCCTGCTAACTTAATGGGGAAAAAACAGGGAAATAGTTTTATTAGGAGAACTAGAAATATATTTTGGCAACTCTGTAGATTAATTAATAAAAAATCTTATTTTTAGGATTAGCCAATGTTGAAGACTCAGAAGATTTTCTTCCTATCCATCCATTGCCTTCAATTTCATTCACTCAACCTGTGCCAAAAGAAACAGTACCATCCATGGAAGACTCTGATGTGTCCTTAACATCCTCACCATATCTGAGCTCCTCTGTCACATTAGATCTTCTTGCTAAGGAAATAACTGTACCTTCTGGCTTGGACTTCTTGACCTCCAAAGTCAAAGACCAATTGGAAGTAAGCCCTTTGCTGCCAGACACATCCATGGAAAAAGACTTTGTATTTGAGAGTGGTTTAGGTTCAGGGTCTGGGCAAAAGGCGGATGTGATTACTTGGCCATGGAGTGAGACTTCATTAGAGAAGAGCACTGAACTTCTGTCCAAGTCATGGCCTGAAGATGAGGATTCACTTTTGCCAGCTGAAGGTGAAGATGAGAAACTAGTTATGGTTGACAAAATGGATGCCACAGACTTTACAGAGGAAGAGCCTCTTGGTGGACCTACTGTACCCATCTTTGTAGAGACTGCAACTCAATCTGCATCTCTAACTCTCCCCAAGCGCCCATCAGAGGTACCTGACATTGATGATTACTCAGTTACTGAAGCCCCTCTTCTGCTGGTACCTGTAGCAATCTCTGCTTCTACTGATAAGCCTGATCAAGTAGACACCTTCCTAAGGGAGGATATGGAACAAACTACAGAGTCATTCAACCAAGAATGGCTTGACAGCAAGGTTTCAGTGGTGAAGCCAGATATGCAACCTTTGTGGACTGTATTGCCAGAATCAGATATAGTTTGGGCAAGAACTTCTTCCCTAGGGAAATTGTCCCGAGACACACTGGCAAGTACACCACAGAGTACTGACAGACTCTGGTTGAAAGCTTCTATGATGCAGTCTACTAAATTGCCTCTGACCACAAGCTCCACCCTGCTGGAAGATGAAGTAATTATGGGCGTACAGGATATTTCATTAGAACTGGACCGGGTAGGCACAGATTACTATCAGCCTGAGCTAATCCAAGAGCAAAATGGCAAGGTTAGTAGTTATGTGGAAATGTCTACGAAAGCTCACCCCACAGAGGTGGCTAGTGTGGCTTGGCCAACAAAAGGAGATGACTTGAGTTATACGCAGACTGGAGGAGCTTTGGTAGTTTTCTTCAGCCTCCGAGTGACAAACATGATGTTTTCAGAAGACCTGTTTAATAAAAACTCTTTGGAGTATAAAGCCCTGGAGCAAAGATTCTTAGAATTGGTAAGCACAAAAAGTGATACATGGGTATTAGTGAATAATCATGTATGAACCACTCCTCCTCCCCACCAACACTGAGGAAAGTGTGATCTGCTGTGGACATTCATTTCCTATCATCCACAAATAGTGTCAAGGCCTGGGGTTGGTAGGAAAACAGTAAGACAGATGGACACAAGAAATGGAAAATACAAAAGTGGCATGAGGGTGATGTGACAGGTTACGTGGAAGATTATATTCCCCGAATTATAGGACTGAAATAAGTTTGAGATTTCTTTTCACATTTTATTATGAGACCAATATTTTGTGGGTATCTCTGATGCCTTCACTGTTGTGATCCTTTTAGTGAGACAGAATAAACTCTCTGGGTATCTAAACTGTTTATGAGTTCCAGGAGGTTCTTAAATGTCACTATGAAAATCTCATGACATTCCTAATTTATACTCTCAAATCATTCCTAATTTATATTTTTGTTAATTAACAGTTTAAATGTAAATAGAATATAATTAGGAAAAGTGAGGGAGGGGCTCATTCTTGTTTTTTGTTTTGTTTTGGTATATGTTGACAAAATGCAAAACCCTGTCAATAATCTTACCACTTTTCATGTATTGTAGCTGGTTCCCTATCTCCAGTCAAATCTCACAGGGTTCCAGAACTTAGAAATCCTCAACTTCAGAAATGGCAGTATTGTGGTGAACAGCCGAATGAAGTTTGCCAATTCTGTCCCTCCTAACGTCAACAGTGCTGTATACATGATTCTGGAAGACTTCTGCACCACTGCCTACCAAACCATGAACTTGGCTATTGATAAATACTCCCTCGATGTGGAATCAGGTAATGACATTGCCTACTGTGGTGGTTTCTTAGTGGAATCCAGTGACTATTCTTATGTATTTTCTTCCTCATTAAGTCAAGACGAATCCAACACTTGTAGGAAAAAAAGAGTACTATGTTGAACGAATTTTCCACATTTTGATAATTAGTAAGACATTTCTTCCAAGGAAATCAAATTATTCACTTTTCAAACTGTTGTCCGCACATGTTATCTTTACTATCTTACCTCCCATTCCTGTTTCTACTCACCCTATCTGGCTTTCTCTTTTTCTCATCCACAGGATCTTTTCTTGCTACATCTTTATGTTGCCAAGTCCAAAAGATCTGGACTATCTGCTTTTCTACATCATTTTTCTAAGTTTTTGTATCCATTCCCCTTGTTTTAAATCTTATATAAATGTCAATAACTCTACTCTCTGAATTTTTATATGCAGTTCAAACTTCTCTTCTGAACTCCAGAATCAGTATATAACTATGACTTGACAGTCTCCACCTGGATGTATTCTATGTATATCAAACTTAAGATATCTGGGAGGGGGCTCTTGTTTTCTATATTCCCCTGCCCTTCAGCTAAATCTACACTTTCTCTCAGCTCCTCCATCTCCTTAATTGGAAGCTTTATCTACTTAACTACTTAAGCCAGAAACCTGAGGAGTCATTCCTGATACCTCAGTTCCCATCACCCCCAACTTTCAGTCACTCACCAAACTTAAATTGATTCTTAATTCTAAATATATCTCAAATCCATGCTCTTCTTATCTCTGTGGCCACTACTATATCCAAATCACCGTTATCTCTCACGTGGACCAATTTCCCCACATCCTCCGTTGCTCTTCCTCCTGACTATTTTCCAGACAGCAGTCATGGTACTCTTTCTAAATCATCAGTCAGATTCTTTCCCTTTGCTGCCTGAAACACTTCAATGGCTTCCTGGTTGAATAGCCCCAAAGCCTATCCCCTAATTTCTTCCCCAGTATCATCCAATGAAACTAACTTCTCTGCTCTACATGTTCTAGTCAAACTAACTTGTTTTTTATTACTCAGATATACCAAATTTTTTCTTGCCTTAAAGCCTTTGCACATACTGTCTCCTTTGCCTGAAGCTCTTTTCCCTCTTGGCTGACTGCTACTCATCCTTGATGCCTCAGTCCAAATGTCCCTTCCTGAAGACTTTCACTGTCTCACTCATAATCTAGATTGGGTCTTTCCTGTTACTTTCTTATAACATCATGTTCTTTCCCCCTGTGGAATTTATCACTATTGTGATCATGTTAATTTATGTGCATAGCTGCTTAATGGCTATTTTTCTGGATGAGCTTTTCACAAGGACTGAGAGTATGTCTGTTTTATTAACCACTTTCTAGCCAGAATCTAACACAGTGCCTTGAAGCTACTCAGAAATTCTATGAATGAATGACATGAACCATTACTATTATTTGGAAGACTTAGATGCAGAGAATACTGTCAGAACCTGAAATTTTGTTCTTTACCTTCCACATACCAGAGGACAGTGGTTTCAAGTAGGCATAAGTTGGAATATCTGGGTTCATATTTCTTCAGTGCCTTTTACCTCAAACTGTTATGAAAGCACTATTCTTTAACTGGGAAAGAAACATTCTTTCCTTTGAAATTCTTGAAGGACTGTTATTCATTCAAAATGAGGAAAATGATTTAGCTAATCCCCCAATTATCCAAGTTCTTGCCACTTGAGTTTTCTAAGGCTGTTTGCACATTCTTTGCCATGGGGTGTAGTGGAAGAAACAATTAATTATAATTTGGAAGGCCTGATTTTTTTGTCTCTGCCATTTATCATTTATGTGACCCTAGATGAACTATTTTATTTCTAAGTCTTAGTCCCTCATATATTAAATGGGAATAATATTGCCTGGCCTCTGTATTTCAAGGAATTATTGTAAGGATTAAACAAATAACATATATAAAACATTTGAGTAGCTATACAACTACAAACAGTTATGATTTATAAAACTTTTGCAAAAGTCAGTCCACTTCTTTTTAAAGAGAATTACAACAAATAAGTGCATTTACTTCAATTTTGTATTTTTATATGGGTGAGTCTATGGATCATTTCTGCCTATTTCCTCTGTTTTCTGTATCTATGTCACCGTTTGCATTTTGGCATTCAAAGATTGCTACTCACCAGAGAGGAACATGTGGGGACCATGGTAGGATGGAAGGCCCATCCATGGCCAATGTCGTAGATCCTTTTTCACTGGTTATTGCCCTAATTAATTTTTAAAAATAGTCATTTTATCTCACTCTGTCAATGAAAAATGAAGTTACTGAAGCCAAAATATTATTGGGAATGGCCTGAGGAGGTACAGGGCTGATTTATTTTCCTAACGTTGGCTTCTGCAAATCTTGACTGTTCCTAGGCTGATCATACTGGGCTATACCCATCCCTGAGGCTCCTACCAGTTCTTCTCTGGGCTCTGTCTCCCCATCTTATGTCCTCAGTGTTGTGTGGGGCACACAGCAGTGTATGCAGACTGGCGGTCAACTACGGCTGGTTAGGGTAGGCAGTACATGAAAACTGTGTTTAATTTAGATCTACAATTACACAGCATGGATTTTAAAGCTTCTATATACTCCCTAGATAAAACATGTTAAGGCTTACCCAGTTCATAGGGTTTTATGATTTGGCTCTGGGTTTCAGAGAAATTTGACAAAAGCTTATCAATCTAGGATGACTCAGAAACTTTTTGTGGTATTGATGGTGATGGTGTACTTTAATGGTTCAGGAAGGGGGTTGTCTCAAGGTACTTTTGGGGCTTTGTGTACCCCAATTTCTGTGCTTTGCCTTTCCTCGTATTATTCTTTGGTTTGTTTAATGTTTTAGGTGATGAAGCTAACCCTTGCAAGTTTCAGGCCTGCAATGAATTTTCCGAGTGTCTGGTCAACCCCTGGAGTGGAGAAGCAAAGTGTAGATGCTACCCTGGGTACCTGAGTGTGGAAGAACTGCCCTGTCAGAGTCTCTGTGACCTACAGCCTGACTTCTGCTTGAACGATGGGAAGTGTGACATTATGCCTGGACATGGGGCCATTTGTAGGTATGTTGTAGTTACGGATTTTGGCTATAAAGGCTATATATACTTCCTCTGAAGAAAAGGGGTCTACATGTATAATTTTAGGATAAGTATTTTAATATTTATTATAGAAATTATATCTAGGCACTAGATGGGTGCCATCTAATTCTCATGTAAAGACCAAGTCATTTAATAGGCCTGGGTTTTGCCCATTTCAATTATATTATTATATTATTTTATGCATTAGGGAGCTGTAAAAAAAATATCTAAATATGTTCTACTGAGAGTACTTAGAGTAGTTGGAGATCTTTGTGTTACAGTTCTTAGTGGTGATTATAAGGCAATGGTGTTTAAATGAAGTTTAGGCATAACATCAACACCTTCCCCTATATCTGAAACTGCAAACAAAGGAATTTTATTGTTCTACTTGGATTATATTCTTAATGGCTTTATGCTCCTCTTAGTCTTACTGAGTATTCATTCAAAAATAAAGAAAAGCAAGTATTTGAAGTTTTCAAAGTGGTGACAAAAATATTTTCTTTAAGTCCATCTGAAATCCATTTTTTAAAGGTAGGATCAATGAAAATGCTGCAGATAAACAGACTCAGTTAACCTGAACATCCTTCTCTGCCACTTTGCTTAAACAAAAGCTAACAAATCAGCCTCCAAACCACACACAACCAAAGCTGCGTGGTTGTTAAGAGAAGAGAATGCTGAGCATAAGCAGGAGAAACATAAATACGTAAAGTCAAAATGGGCAAATGTTGGCATAGATGCTAAAAATAGAGGAAATAAGTGGAAATGAGCCAGACTCTTCCACATGAAAAAGTGTAAAGTTTAGCTAGATCACTGAGGGTAAAAACAGTCCCTTAGTGTTCAGAAAAATTAGTATTATTTTGAAAAGCGGTGATTTCCTTGCTGCTCTGGGGATTGAAGACATTTTCTTACAAGTCTGAGGCCTTAGGACTTGAAGGATCTCTTTAGTGTGGTGAAAGGACTTGAGGAGTCTGGAGGCCTGGAGACCAGCACTGTAGCCAATTGTGGGACCTAATGCCAGTCACTTTCCTTCCTGGGCCTGTTGTTTCATTATCCACAAACATGGAGGAATTAAATTCTTGAAGTCTGCTCAATCTTTTATTCAGTCATTTACAAACAGTCACTGAGG
>RJWJ010028886.1:0-21072 GCA_004363605.1 Indri indri | reverse complement strand
TGAGACTGAACAATAAATAAATTGAAGGAGAAGATAATAGTCTTCATTATTTATGGAACATTCACTATATGTTAGACACAATACAAGTTCCTTGTATTACTTAATCCTCAAAAAAGTTTGAGAAGTAGATATGATTACTCTCTTTTAACAGATAGAAACTGAATTTTACAGAAGTTCTGTGATTTGCCCAGTGTTTGTCAGTTGTAACGACAATGGAACCGGAGACCGAGTCTGTGTCTTTAACGCTCATGCCTCTCCCACTGTGCTACCTTACTCACTGCAGAGCTGTCCTATATATAATCCATTGCTGTGACAATCACTTGACTTAGGGGGTCTTTGCAAGCTGTCAGAGCCCAGACACACACAAAGAATCACAAACAGGGGCTGGAGAGTTGGGATACATAGGAGCTGTGAATGGAATGGCATCATTCACTGGTTTAGGGAGGACAGCATTAGGGATGGCCTGTGTCAGACACTGCGTCAAATGCAGACGTCAAGTCCAGGCAGGGGAAGGCATCATACTCTGAGGACCCGCCCGATGCCTAGTTCAACCTAGTTAAGAAGGCAAGAGGCAGGGATTGGGTGGGGGTGGGGGTGGGGGAGGGTGTGCTTGGCAGTTCTGGAAGAATTTGTGCGGGTGATGTCCTCTAGTCCCAGGAGCTCTTGTGAAGTCCTGAGATTTTCCTCCTCCCACCCTGAGGCCCCACCACTTTTAGGTCTTTGTTGGTTTGCACAGCGCTCTGGAGCCTGCATCCAACCAACATAAGATTGCCGGACCAGTCCCTCGAGCCAGGCAAGGCCATTAAAGTTTTCTCAGACAAGAGCACTGGACTGAGTATATGAGAGCCACAACAGCCTCCATCATTGCCACCTTACTTCGGGCAAGTCACTGTGCTTTTCCCCAGGAATTTCACTTTCCTCATTTAAAAACATGTACACAGACTACGAAATGTCTGAAGGGGAAACAAGTGACTGCTACAGTAGTGGACTCTGGGGAGAGCACCTTGAGGGCTGAGGAAAGGGAGAATGCTTCTCTCTTTGTAGCATTCCAAATAGTTCGCATTTCTGCATATTCACATACACACACACAAATGAATACACCCTCTATATGTACAAATTTATATACACCATATATACACATGTATACAAATACATATATACATATGTATACAATCATATGCATGTGTATATACCTATGCATACAAACATATACATACATATATGTGCATATATGCATATGTGTATACACATATATGTATATATATGTATAAACTTATTACACCCCAGACACATAGTGTTGACCTGTCAATCAAAGCATTTGCACCCACAGTAGACAGCGGGCTTTTAGAGGTAAAGGATGGAATCTTGGTCATCTATGTTTACCTGGAAATTAATACAGCCTATGGCACATGGTAATTGTTAAATACATGTTGATTAAATTGTTTTCTTTTGAAATGCAAATAAATGTGTTGAATGAAATGTTAGACTAAATAAGAATCTTCTGACATGGGCCTCAGAAGCTTGGGAATCTGGATATTAAACATGTACCCCAAGGGGATTTGAGTCTTAGGGAAGATTGCTTATTTGTGACTATTTTGCTCCGTAGTATAGGATGGCGGGGCATGTGGTCTGGGGGGTGGTCACAGCCAGCACCATGGACAAGCAGCAGTAACGGACAGTTTGGATCCTGGGGTGGAAACTGTTTCCTCTGTGTCTTCTGACTTTTGCTGTGGGTTCCTGGATGCATGCTTCCAGGTGTTTGTAGCCAAAGGTCAAGGCAAAGCTCAGGAGGGTGTCTTGTTCTTGAAGAAGGCAAGCAGCAAGTGTGGCAGGTGAAGATCTCAGGGAAATTCTCACGCACCAAGCCTTTCCTGTGGGCGCAGCGCAGGAGTCAGTGCCGTGGGGGGTGGCTTCCTTCTGGGAGCCAGGCTGTCGGCTTCCAGGCCTTTTTCATGTGACATCTGCTCTAGCAGCCAGGAGCTGCTTCACAGGCTTCCTTTTTGTCTTGCTTCTGTGCAGGGTGGTCCAGAGGCAATGAAGAAGGGAAATGAGGGAGGGAGAATGTTGTGTACGCAGAGTTTAAGTGATGTCTTCGGGGCTTGGGAAAACGTAATTCTGTTTGAGCAGTTTGCTGGCAGTTTTGCAACTCATCCCCCTGAATTAGGGACTGAATGAAGTCATTAGGCCCTAATCAAAAGCAGCTAATCAGGAGTCAGTGGGAGCTCTACCAATTAATCGCGGCTGGAACCCAATGAGCTGAAGTACCCAAGGCAGGACCAATAAAAGTAATGAAATTAAGTATCAGTGCATGCAGTGCCAGGCGACTTCAAGAACAGGTTATGGGCTGCTCAGTCCTTCCTGCCGTATGAGAAACAGAAACTCGAAGCCAAAGCATGGATGAGTTGGGAAGCAGCTTTGGAGCTTTCCCTGAGCGTTCTGTAAATCAAGATATGTGTACGCCACAGTGAGGAGTGGGGTAATGAGAAAAAGAAGATGGAGGTGGATTTTTGTAGGTGTGATAACAGGACAGATCTTATGAAAGAGAATGTCAAGCCCAAACCTCTAATTTCACAGGTGGGGAGACCAGGGCCAGGGAGTGACAGGAATTTGTGCCCCAGCCAATCTGTGGCAGAGATAAGACTCCAGCTGAGGTCCTGACTCTAGGTTCAATCATTCCCCTCAGCACCTGGTCCTTTGCTTTCATTATTAACAGTTATCCTTCTTAAGTATTATTTCTTTGTCCTCTGAGATTTCCAGAGCTATTAGTCTGTCCAGATTGGGACCAATTAAAGGATTGTAGAAGTGTTTCTAGAGTCTCTGCTGGTGGCCAGGGCAATGAATTGAGCCACAAGTGAGGTAGGAGCCCTTTCGGGCGGAGGGGCTATCTGTGCTCCGAGGTTAGTGTTATAGAGAAGAGAGGATGCGTTTGATTCTGGGGAGATTTCTACAGTGATGTTCTTCTAAGTGAAGGCTGGGCTTTAATATGAAATGGGGAAAAGCGTTGGTGAGAAAACAGAATTATGGTCAGAAGCATACATGTGTGTGCACGTGTGTGATTATGCCCAGGTGTGTTTTATTTGTTACATCCTATGTGTGACTTTGCACTTAAAAGTGGCTGCTTGATTCCACCACAATTCAAAGAAAAAGTAGAGGCTTGGATTTGTCTGTGTTGTGTATATGTGTGGAGTTCATTAGAACAGGAGAACATGGGCATTTTTTATGTGTCTATGATATATCTACAGCCTCCTGGGAGGTGGGCGCCATTTGTGTAGGGAATATTGAGGGATTGTGTTAGTCTGCGTGTCTATATGTATTTTCTTTTTCCTTTTCTTGATGCATCATTTCCCTAGATTTCTGTCTTTCATGTTTGTGGGTCTGAAAATCTGTTTGTGTCTGTGTGAATGGGTGTGTGCTGTTTGTATGGGGAGGATGATTCAGGCAAAGATTTGAAAGTGTGCATTTAGAAATTGAGGGCATCTTTATGTTCTGATGACAGTGTGAGTATGTGCATTTTAGAGCAGTTGGATATCTGTGTGTATTTGCCGGAAGAAGGGAAGTTCGGTATGTATGTGAGTGTTTGTATGTTTGTCTGTGAATGGTACGCTTTTTGGAGAGTGAACCTTGCATGTTTGAAAGCTTAGGCAATCATTTATCATTTGTCAGGCAAATGGGACATGTTGGAAAATGAAATATGTGTGTGTGTGAAAATACATTTGTGAATGAGCTTTCATAAGTGTATTTAATTGTGTGTGTGCTATTGGTGCCAGGAATTCATGGGAAGATCAGAACAGGAGAAGCCATTACATTATTTAGATCTTTCTTAGGTTGCAGACTTATAACAGAGACATTAATAGAATTAGCATGTAAGAACAGGTCAGCCACAAAGAGATGTGTTATTTTCCTTTTAAAACCAGATCAATGAACTGAGAAAAGAGGCCATACATATCTTGTGGTGACAAAAACCCACATGGTTTAAAAAAATGAGCACAGCAAGTAAGGGAAGAAATGGGAACTACATTGTGCTAGAAAGCGTCTTTCATGTACAACATCCGCTTGGCCGTGTCTTCTCAGTGCCTCCTGCCTTGTTCCCCATGAGTAACTCCAGCTTGCGATGGCTAAGATAGCTGAGACCTTTCATCCTCTTACTGCCACAGTTTGGAAAAATAACTCAGTGCGACCTCCGCCAGGTAAGAGGCAGAAAGAGGCTGGGAGAGAGAGTTGGCTGCTTCATTTCAGGGAAGTCAGAAAAGACATCCAGGGGATGCTCCCTGTGTTCTCATTCTTTTTCAGAGAGCAGCTCCTAATGCCCTGTATAAACACGCACCCCCTGGGGTTAGGAAATCCACATGCTCAGTTCTCATTGGCTTTGTCGGGTTTAGTGGAGAGATCGGAATGCTGCTGCTTCTACTCTACCACATTGGTGCTGTGGTTTCTCAGTCGCTTCATCCCCCGCCCCCCCATCCTTTTTCATGCACACTCGGTATGCTCATTGTAGTGGAGTGCCTGCTGTTGCTTCTAAACGTCATCACAGAACCAGCAGTACCGCCGTAGTACCAGTCACGCAGCAGATTGAATATGGTCACAAATTCTTTATCAACCTCCTCTTACAAGCTGGAGTCTCATTGCCTCCCTTTGCATCTGGTCTGGCCTTTCACACTTATTTGACCAAGAGAGTGTCACAAGTGACTTTCTGCAGCTTCTAAGCCTGCCTCATAAGAAGCCTTGTGGCTTCTGCTCAGGCCTTTTTCCCCTCAGGGAAACAAGTTACAGCTCTGGGAGAAGCCCAAGCCACATGGAGAGACCACCCTGGTCTATCTGGTCTTGAACGGTGCTCTGGTCAACAGCCTGAGCTGAGATTCTGGCTGACAACCAGCATCCTCTCCATACACAAGTGACATCCCAGCCCAGGCACCAGACGAGGGAGTGAAGAAGTCATCCTGGAAGTGGATGCTCCAGTTCATGTTACATGGCTCGCAGACATAACCTCCCAGCTGAGCTCTTCTGATGCACACAAAAACATGAGCATGATTGTTTGACAGTACTAAGTTTTGGAATAGTTTCTTCCATAACAACATAATTGGAATAGCAGTATGAGCAGTAATTATTATATATTGACCCATTGCTATTTGTCAGAGTATGTTCTTAGGGACACACACACATACACATATATATACAGAGAGAGACATATATATGTGTGCATATAATATATTATACATAATACACATATATTTAATTTAATCTTTATAATAATCTATGGACTTTGGAACTTCTGTTATTCTTATTGAACATATGAGTAACCTGAGGTCAGGCAACTCTGTCAGATCACACAGCTAGTAATTGGCAGATGGATTCAGACAAGGACTTTTTCTTAACCACATCCCTCCTCCATAGCTCCATGCCTTTGTTCATGACAATGTTGATATTTAGGAACACACTTTTTGTTTTTCTGGGAATAACCTTCCCACTCACCCACTTCACTCCAACTGAAAAACTCCTTCTGAGCCCCATGGCCTGGCTCTGAAACTGTGATGGTTTCATACCCAAATCCACATAGATGTCCCTCGGCAGGTACCACATTGCCTTCTACTAGCTGCGTGAAAACAAGCAAGTTAGCCTCCCTGAGGCTTAGTTTTCTCATCTGTAAAATCAGTTAAAATGACTTCCTTACAGGTTTGTTGTGAAGATTAAATGGGGTGACAGATGCCAAGATGCGCCCTATATGGAGGACCACAATGCACATACTAACCATTATCAAAGTGGAACTGCCAGCTGGAAGGATGAGTCTCATAGTCAATTACCTTTCACTGTATATGTCTCTGGGTGTATGAGTTGCCTAAGGCCCCACTAAGCCTTCGAAGAGCTCACAGTTCAGTGGGACAGATGACAAGTAAAAGAACCAATATATTAATGAGATTCATGGCAAGATAGAGGCAAGCATGGCATCTTTGAGTCTCAAAGAGGGACCCTTAATCCTTTTGGGGAGGCCATTTCATGAAAGATTTCCTGGCAGTGAAATGAGCTGTGCAGGATGAGAAATTTTTGGTGAGGCAAAGAAGAAGGAAAACCAGACATTCCGGGTAAGAAGAAGCTTAAGCAAGGATGCGAAGGAGCCCGGGATTGGGTGTATGGAGGGACCTCCAAGTAGCTGGATATCTGAGATCATAACAGGCTTTGGGTGAAGATAGTCTGAATTAAGAGAGGAGTGAGAGGCATTTAGAGAACTTTGAATTCTAAGCTGAAGACTTTTCCTGAGGTCAGTGGGATGCTATTAAAGGGTGCAGAGTACCGAGTGCCAATGAACCAATCCGCATTTTAGAACAATTACTTTGGAGACTGTTTTGGAAGGGGCACGACTGGAGGCAGAGATGTGGACATGGTGGAGTTTTCAATATTCTAAACGAAGGGGGAGGGCAGGGTGATCTAGGGGCACGCTAGAAGGCCATCGGAGAGACGTCAAAACAAAAGAAAGAAGGGAACTTGGTGACCGACTGGCTAAGATGGATAAAAGTGGGGAAAGAATCTGAATTAGCACCTTGGTTTCTGACTTGGGTGACAGTTCATGGTGGCCCCTCATTTGCAAATAGAACTAAAAGGGTGCAGGAGGGGCAGTTGTTTTCCTCCCTGAGGAGGTGGTGTATGATGGGGAGGACATTGGGTCTCCCGGCTCTGGCTGTGCTGGTCCCAGGAACATGGAGTCAAACAGGTCACTGCAGGCACATCAACATCTGTGATAAAAACTGAACTTTAACTGTGCCAGACCCACTCTGGCATAATAAGTGTGGTTTTTAACATAATGCGCTGCTGGAGTGAAGTTGTCAGAAAAGCAGGAGGCGGAGGAGGTAATCTGTGAGACTTCAAAAGGAGAAGATTGAAGCCGTTTTATGTGGCTGGAAGTGAGTCATTTGTCAGCAATGCCAATGTGCTGTCAGCTCCAGGAGGAGAGATGACGGGGCACCCTGGGGGGAGGGCTGGCGAAGGTGTCAACCTCCAGTCACCAGAGGCCATGTGTGGGGTAAGAAGTGTCAGTCACATTGCATCCCTGTCCTGACCTGGGTTAGAGGGAAACCAGGGTCACAGCAGAGTGTTAGCCTTGTAACCAAGGAACCTTGCAACCTGCCTCTGTCAGGAGGGAACTGACACGCTCAGCGTTCTCAAAGACAGTTCAGAGCTTTGATTCCCCAGGGCACTTGCACTTTAAAAGAACATTGGGAATGTGGCAATTAGGAGAAAGAAACTAAGAGGTGAGAGTGGATTGGTGGTGAAAAGGAGGAGAGATTTCTGGGCAAGGACTTACCTAAGGTCACTGAAAGAGTTCTATCTAGGCGAATACCCCTTCTCTCCACCTAGTTGACAAGTCTAGGGGGGATTTCTGAGTCCAAATAGCTTAGTGAGTGACAACCTGCTCTAGATGCAAGGATGCCTGCTTCTTAAGCCATTGCATCACCTGCTACCCGCCCCGCACCCCCCGCTATTATGCCATTATCTAATCACTCCGGCTATGGCAGCAGGCTCCTCGGAGCTGGTGTTCCAGCTTTCATAGCTCTGCCCTCTTTCATTTTGCTCCCTGAAACCACAGCGATCATTTTAAACTTAAATTGAATCTTCTCTGTTCCCTGTTCTCGGTGTCCTCCCAGGCTGCGTGCTTTGGTCTCCACCAACCTATATGGTTTCAGTCTCAAACCAGACAACTTGTCCTTTGTTCTCTGCACTCCAGTTGCACTTGCCCTCTTTAGTTCCTTGAACACCCTGAGGTTTTGCCTCTCTCTAGACCTTTGTTCAGGCTAGTGTTTCTTCTCAGTTAATGTCTATTCATCCTTCAGCTCAGCTTAAATATCACTTCTTCAGAGAGGTACTTCCTGACTCCTATTAAGTTGTACCCCCTGCCCCCCTGCCCAACACAATGCATTCAGGATGTTCTGTCTTATAACATTTTCTTTCATTCTTTTTTTCTTTTTTTTTGGTAATTTCTTGATGATTTTATTTTTGTGATCATTTATATTCTGACATCCCATTTGGATGCTGAACTCCGTAAGGACAAAGATAACATTAGTCTTTTTTTGCAATTGCACTGCATGCCTGGGAGAGTGCCTAATATAACAGTTCCACACATGATTGTAGGGTGAATAAATGAATGAGTAGATGAATGAGTGAATGTCTGAACAGCTCTTCAGTAATTCTGGTGAGCAGAAACATTTGGGACTCCATGTACCAGGCAACATCACAGAAATAGCAAGTGACTTGTGTAGGAAGAGATGGGCAGGGAATCAAGTAAGTTTATTAAAAATTTTCCTGCCATTTGAAGCTCTGCTTCCCATTCACACTCTCTGTGCCAGGACAGCTTTTTGGTACTGAAGTTATAGAACACTTTCCATTAAACCAGTGGTTCTCAAAAATCTCCTCACATGCTTATTAAAACATAGATTACTGGGGCCTACCCCAGCACTTCTGATTTAGTAGGTCTGGGGTGGGTTTTGAGAATTTACATTTCTGAAAACTTCCCAGGTGATACTGGGCCGGTCCAGGGCCCACACTTAGAGAGAATGCATTACACATAAACTCCAGGGGCAGGGACCCTGCTTTTCACATGTGCTCTTGTTACATACAGATGCTCTTATATGCACAAGTATAGTGCTACACAGTGTTTACTCAGAACAGTTGTTGAATAAATGAAGGACACTTGGTGGGCACCCGCATCCATCATTTATTCCTATGCCCAGAGCTAGCACCTCTCATTTGTTCCTCTTCCATGAGAGATGATCACCACCACCACAAGCTCCCGCCCCACCCACCACTTGGCCTTCTCCAGGTAGCTTTCATGTTCCACACATCCTTCCCAAGGAACATCATCTACCCTTATTTTCCCAGTTCCTCTAAGGCCCTGGTGATATTTGATAAGCCTCTTCAAGTTACAGTGTTAACCAGTAATGGGAGATCAGCGTGTCACCTCACTAAAGAGAAACTTCATTCTAATAGATGATTAAACATTTGTATCCAAAGAACATTGCTTAATAATGGTGGTCAACCTGTGCAACATAGCTCTTTGGCTCAAATAAGCCTTCATTCAAGTTATCAAAACTATTATTTAGCAAACCACATAGCATTAGAAAAGATCGTGGGGTAAGCAATGATAAGATAGCTCAATTGTAGAAATTACTTTTCTGTACATTAGAAATATCTTCATGTATGGTATTAAATGGTGTGTTAATCATAATAGTTTCTTATCTATCCCATACAGATCTTTATTGAGAAAATATTTTGATATGGTAAGTAGACTAGTCATTTACATCTCAAACGCATGCATACGTACTTACATGTGTACATACAGACATAGTATAGATACAGGTAAAGATGTATGCATATACATTTTATTCATCATGAAATCCTAAAATTCCAGTTTTTCTTACCTCACCCCATTGAGTCCATGTGAATCAAACTTTATTCTATGAAAGGGGAACTACTACAATAAGCATTACCTGTTCTTACACATATTCGATGTTGTCACTTGCCTCATACTCTTTAAATAAGTATTTAGTAACATTTCTAAAGAATTACTTCTGCTAGATCGAGCTGTGAACTATTGGAGACTTGAAGTTCTTTCTTTCTTTCTTTCTTTCTTTCTTTCTTTCTTTCTTTCTTTCTTTCTTTCTTTCTTTCTTTCTTTTTCTTTCTTTCTCTCTCTCTCTCTTTCTTTTGGTGGTAAAACATCACAATCCCTGAACAATTTACCAGGTTGATTTAATTTAGAGTCACTTCCATGCTTTCCTGTAGATCTACCCTAAATCTCTAGCTGAACAATGTTAGAAATTGATGAAATGTTCTACCCTATGTCACACATGCACACAAAGTTCAATTTCAGCACTGATACTCTCATTGGCAGGCTTGGATCTACTTAGAGAAAATCAAATATTTTCTTTCCTCTTGAGCCAGTTACGTGCTTCTGACAATAAGAAATGAGGACGAGAACTAGTGCCCTGAGCACATGTTATATGCCCGGTGCTCTTTGTAGGCTGTGGTGATCCTATGCCAACCCTGGGAAATAAATATCATCTTTCCTTCCAGGCAAATTAAGCAAAAAGCAGAAAGTAAAAAGGAAAGAAAAGATCTGGGAGTGAAGTTATATGCTTGAGGTCATGCATCTAGCAAATGGGAAAAAATGGATTAAGACACAAGTCTGTCACTAAAAGAGCAAAGTCATTGCCTACAGTGGAACCACTTGTGGTGGCCCTGTGCTAGCTATGGATACAACAACCAAAAATCATGGGGAGCCAGAAATAGTCTTCCATTTGTTTAACTCCAAATGGAAGTTTGTTTAATGTTCCTCCATGTGTTTAACTCCGAGGAACTGTGTAGGATCTTTTTGTCTGCTAAATTTCAAGATACGGATTTCATATCACTTTTCTGAAACTTCTTTGAGATGTCTTTCATCTTCATCCCCTTCTTTTTATTTTATCTGATTTTGAGCATCAGACTCAATCCTTCTCATTTATGGCTCCTTTTCTGATTCTCTTACTGAAAGTCACCTTCTTCATTCACTTATTCTAGAATCCTGTGCCTACAATTTGTAAGTTGACTTATTCCTGTTAATTGTCTGGGGATATTAAGGTTGATGGGCTAAAATTTTGGACCAAATCAGTAACATTAGCTTGTTCAATCTCTTCCAGACAGAGAGAGAGAGAGAAAGGGGGGAGAGAAAAAGACAAAGGGGGGTGGGGGGGAGGAGAGAGAGAGAATAGGATTTCATTGGTATTTCCATCCAGTTATCTCTGGAGCTCAATCTCCAATTGTCTCTGAAGCTCAATTTCCTCCTCTGTTAAATGGAAATAAAAATTCTTTCCATGCTCCTCTTATGGGACTAATGTGAAGATCAAATAAGATAATATAAGGGAGAGTGTCTTTAAAAAAAAAAAAATCTCCAGAGTGTGAAACACAAACAATTGTTATCATTAGTATTACTGTTAGGTCAACAACAAAAACGGCAACAAAAAAATCCACGAATTCATGAACCACCTGAAAAAAAAAAATTCCTCTTTAAGTTAAAATTCTTAGAAGACTGACCACAATAATCCCATATGCTTTTCTTGTTTTGTTTATTCCTGAATTCCTGGTAAAGTCCAATTTACTTGTACACTTTACTATTTTAGTATCAGTAAAGATTTTAACAAGTGTCAGCCTATTTTCAATGGGTGGTAAAGATTAAAAACAAAATTACCAATGGGAATGGGGAAAAGACGGTTTAAACTATTCGAGAAATAACATTATTCACGAGTCCATAAAATCTGTTTAGCCGTATCCAATTGCTTGCCAAGAATACACAAATCATTCTTATTTATTCAACTCTTCATATCTCAGTAAATTTGCATGTACTAAAATGGAATTTAAAAATGAACACAGTCTAAACCCCTCTTTTCCCAATGTAGGAGAGTTGAAAACAACTGTAACATCAGAAAGCTGAACTAGGTCAGAAATAGAAAGAACATGGCAAATTGGTCCAACGCTGTCCAACTTCTTGCTCAGGGCAGACATCACTAATTGATTATGGCACTTTCTTACTGAACTAGGAAGTAGCCTCAGAATCATCCCCTCCTCAAGGTTTCCATCAGCCACTATCAATCAATTGGAGCTTTGTCATTGCAGGAGCTCTTACATTTTATTGTTTAACTCTGACATTTTTGGAGTGAAATGCAATGGATTTACCTAACTCTTAAAACTCATTTTGTTTAAAAAAAAAATCCGTTCCTTTTCTCTGGAAGGTGATGACAAATTTCAGCATTTAAATTGGTATTTCTCATTCAGTTGTCTGTCTTCTGTGTTCCCCATTCCGTGAATGGTACTGGTGTCTCTCAGTAGGATATGCCAAGTAAATGAAGCTGCCCAGCAGGAAACCCTGTTTGGCAATTCTAACAAGGCTTGAAGAATTGGTTTCCTCATTAGAAACAACAAAAGTTTCCTATCTGGTGAATTTACAAGTTCTGGGCAGCAGATCTGATGGATCTGATCGGGCGGGTGCTGTACCTGAACAAAGTATTGGAGCATAAGGAATACAAATGAAAAGCAAATTCTTGCTAGTGATGGCATCAAACATTCACCTTGACTACAGGAGATGAAAATTCCTCCTTGCAAGGCATTACCTGTATTGACAGATTTTAACCCTAGAAGTGGGAGGATTTTATCTCCTGAATGAGGATTACCACTTGATGAGCTTCTGTGTGTCTGTGTCCTTCATGGCTATCGTTTCACTTAAATGACAATGATAATTGCTAACATGTATTAAAATTTGCCTATATGTCTGGGACTGTTCTAAGCACTTTGCTTGAATTAATTCATTGAATCCTGCAAGAACACTGTAGAGGAGGTGCTACCAGCGTCTTTCAAAATGAGAAAATAGAGGCAAAAAGAGGTTAAGTAACTTGCCTGAAGGTTGTACAGCAGTAAGCAGTGTAGCTTGCATTTGAATCCATGAAGTCTGGCTCCAGTACATGAATTTGTAACCACTGTATTATACTATCTCATGATGCCCCAAAAAGGTGGTTGTTATGTTTATTTTTTCTGACGAGTAAAGCAAACTTGAGAACCTAGGTCACTTGCCCCACTGCCTTTCAGCCAGGGAGTGGCAAAGAGTTGGACAGCAGGGCAGGGCCAGCACTTTTCACCTATCGTTTTATTTAATCCTGGCTACAGCTCCATGGTATAGACGGCAGTATCTCCTCCACGGAACAGATGAAGACACAGAGGTTCCAGTGGGACTGTAACTTGCCCGAGATAACACAGCTAGTAAAAGGTAGAGCTGGCCTTTGAATGAAGCCTCCCAACTTGAGGGTGTACATGTGACACCAGTTCTCAAGGAGCAGACAATCAGATCTAAAAGACGGAAGAGTGCAAACATGAAAAACGTCTTCCAGGTCTGAGGGACCAGAAACATCAATGAGGCAGTGCTGAAAGAGGGCAAGGGGCTCAGAGAAAAATCTGAGTGATGGGGAAGTTTCAGGGATATCGGTTAACTCTGTAAGAATAAATACAGGGTAGATTAAAGAGTCTTCAGGCTGGGTGCGGTGGCTCATGCCTGTAACCCTAGCACTCTGGGAGGCTGAGGCGAGAGGATCACTGGAGCTCAGGAGTTCAAAACCAGTGTGAGCAAGAGCGAGACTCCATCTCTACAAAAAACAGAAAAATAAGCTGGGATGTCATGGTGCACATCTATAGTTCCAGCTACTTGGGAGGCTGAGGCAGGAGGATTGCTTGAGCCCAGGGATTTGAGGTCGCAGTGAGCTATGATGACGCCACAGCACTCTACCCAGGGCAAGAGAGGAGACTCTGTCTCAAAAAATATATATATATATATAAAATAAAAATTGATTATTCAAAGAAAGGTGATGGCCAACATCTGTGGGGTGTGGGTGGGGGTGCAGAGTGCTTGTATGACTGTAAGTCATATGTACGGATGAGGAGGGGTAGTAAGGAGATCGGCATCTAGTATTCAGTTTCCTAAGAGGCACTAATAATTGGTTAACACAGAAAATGAAAACTTGTTGAAGACCTTTGTTCAATATCTGCTTAATATCTGCTTCATCAAATGCAATGGAAATGTTTCTCAGCCTTACTGTAGGGCTGACACATAAAGATCCCAGCATTTAATTTCCCCTGGTTCATTCTTGTTCCCATTCTACTTCCATTCTCCACTCCCTTCCTCTTCTTCCCTCCTCTTCTCTCCTTTCTCCTCTCTCCTTCCCCTTCTCTCCTCCTCCTCCTCCTTCTTTTTCCCTCTCTCTCCTCCTCTTCCCCTCACCTCCTACCTGATAGTATTCTTGGGACCCCTTTTCAGCTCTTAACAGAATTCTGTTCTTTAAGTAAGGCTTTTAAAAATTGTGACCCTTAGTTTATTTTAATTCCGCTTCAGGCTCTGATGTTTGGCAGTAAATTGTTCTTATGTTCATTTCTGCCACACACACCCCCAGCCCCCATTTTTCCGTAATTAGATTTATGCTTCTCCTCCGTCTTTCTGCCTTATATATGTGTTTATGTATATGTGTGTATGCATATAAATATAAAATTTATACATGCATAGCTTGCACACATACATTCATTGCTAGCTCACAGTTTTGAGGTTTGGGGGTTGTTGGTTTTCTTTCCCAATCGTAAACAATGTTTCCATTCTACTGCCATCCTCTAGAGAAGACCGATAAAATTTGACTCATGAAGAGAAAGAGAGAGAGAAAAAAAATCCAGGAGGCGAAAGTAATATGGGGAGAAAATGAAAGAGATTTAGTGCCGCTATCAACCGACCGTTGTGCTGTCTTTAAGAGTCTGTTGAAACAACATAATAAAAGGTAATAAAGGCTGGATTTATAGTCTACCTGGGTGGAAATGGCTGCCTGTTTGTTCTTGCCCACTTGCAGGCCACCGCGGGTCTTTGTCTTGGGAGTGGGACCTTTCTCCCTAGAGTCTTCTTCCACCTCCCCTTGGACTTAAGAGACATCAGAGAGCATCCAAATCAGGTTGGAAGGTGGGTTAAACCTCCCTCTGCCTCCTTCTTTTCCCTTCATTGTGCTGGGATTTAATGACCCAGTGTTGTTTCTTTTCCAAGCTGTATTTCAATCAGTTTGCCTGGGAAAGCCCTCAGTGATCACTCAAATCGGCCAAGGGAACATTGAACCTTGAAAGTGGTCATGCCAGTCCCCGTGGGATCAAGGGCTTATTAGTTCATCTTCAAATTCAAATAAATCTCCATAAAATTCTAAATCAGTATGAATCAGTCTCTTGAAAGGAAGGTGGTACATGTTGCCCAGGTAATTTGACACAATCACGGTTCAGGAGGGCAAGAGGAAGGGGTCGTGTCTGCTCTGAAAAAGGGTCTGTACTATGTTGCAGGGGTGGTTGGCACAGGGGGTTAGTTGGCTGAACCTATAATGCTCCCTGCCAACTTAGTGGGTGATCAGAAGTTTGATGCTATTGGAGGCTATTAATTCATTAGTTCCTTCATCAAATGTTTATTCAGCATCCACTTTGTGCCAGGTCTTGTGGCAGTGACAGGGCTACGTAAGAGAGTGAGACCAGGTCTCTGTCCCGAAGAGCCCAGTCTAGAAGAGGAGACACCTTCCTCATACACAAGACAGTAAATGCGGCAGTCAAGTCCACAATGCCAGTGTCCCTATGCAGGGTTCAGAAGGCACGAAATGGTGGGAGTGTCTGATCTAACCCTAAGTATCTTGGAAGGTTTCAGAGCAGAGCTGGCCCTTGATGTCATCTCAAGTATTTGCCTGAATGGATAAATGAATTAATAAATTAAAAGAATAGAGAGACGAGAGGAATCAGAAGTTACAAGTTCAAGATCTAACTACTACTCACTGTGAAATGTTGTGCAAGTCTCTTCTTCTCTTTGGACCTCAGTTTCCCCATCTATGTGCTGAGACTTTAATCTATTTCTATGTTCTCTTTCATCTCTGACATTCTAGATTATATTGAGGAAGATGAAGAGATGTCAACATTTATTCAGGTCTGGGTTCTTAGCAGCAAGTCTGAGACCTCCCTCCTATCTCCCTAAAAAATAAGCCCTATTTTCTTCATACTATATATTTTTTCACTGCTTGTTTATAGACTTGGTCTAGCCAAGTGGCTCTGGGGGGCTCAGATTTTTTGCAAGACAGAAGTTACACTCCCTGCCCTCCACCCCCAAATAGTAGTTGAGGCCAAAGGGGAAGCTAGAAAATTCTGGAGAAAGAACAGAAATGAAACCGCTGGGGGAAGTAGGAAGGAAGGGTGCCAGCAGCAAAGCGCTGAGCCCTGGAAGAAACCTCATTGCTGGAGTATGAGTCACTGTAATAGGCTGAATAAATTCCCATAAAGTCAGGGCTAATGGTGTCTGCTGGAGCCCACACCATGCCATAAACACAGAGGTGCACCCCAGCCAAGGCTGCGCTAATTGTCAGACCCGATCAGAGGGGCTGGGGAGTGTGAAATGAAGGATTAGTTCGGGGGGATGAATCTGGCCTCTCTGGGGACCCGAGCTCTGCATCCTGGCTGGCTCGAGCTCCTCCTGGGAGGGCTGGCCAAGTCAAGGATGGGCAGATGGAGGGACAAATGCTCCCACAGAGGGCTCTGCAGTCTGGATTTGGGGGCCAGTCACTGATCCCTGAACTCTGAAGTTATTCTAGGAATCCTGGGATCCTTTGTCCAGGGACCTCTCCATTTCTTTCCCTCGCCTCTCTTTCTCCTAATTGTCTTCTCCCGTCTCAATCTTTAACTTTCCTTTCTGTTTCCCCTTTCCTTCCTTCCTTCCTTCCTCCCTCCCTTCCTCCCATCTTTTCTTCCTTCTTTCCCTCCTTTCCTGCTTCCTCCCTTTCACTTTGTTTTCCCTTCCTGCCAATATTATTGTCCCCCCTTCTTACACTTATCTTTTCCTCTCTCACACTCCTCAACTTTCTTCTCCCTTCTTTTCTTTATAATTTCTTTACCTTCTTCCTCTTGACCACATATCCTCTTTCTATTCATCTCTCTTCTGCTCTCATTTTTCCTTTCCTTTGTTTGGTAGTAGGTGTCTTTTTTTTCCCGTCTCCTGGCCTCCTTCCTGTCCTCATCTTCCTGTTTGTTCCCTTTTGTCTCTTTGCTTCTCTTATTTTTCTTGTCCTTTTCTTCCACTCATCCAAGCTTGGCAGCAAGTAGCATGGGGTTTGCCCGGCAGGATGGATGTGCCCCCACCGCATCATCATCATCTGCAAAATACCTTCATGACTTGATCCTTGCAACAACCTTCCACAGAAATATGTTCTTCCCAGACAAGGAAATTAGTGCTCAGAAACGCTAAGCGATAGGCCAAGGTCACACATCTACTATGGAGAAGACCTGAGGTTGCATCTCAGATCTGCGTGAAGTCGAGATTCCCACACAGAATTTGGAATTGTGGTGCGGGTGGCAAGAAAACCACTCTTGGCTCATTGACGATGTTACAGGGTCAGATGTTCCCTCTCAAGACTAAGGGAAAGGGTGTGGCAGCAAGCTTGTCAGTTCTTCTTCTTTGCCCCCAGGGACTGATTTATTTAGCAGACATCGAAGGATCAGCATGTGCAAGCATTATTTTTGTGCTGAGAATGTAGAACCAAATGACTGCACATGGAACTTCCATTCTCATGGGGGCCATAGTTAACAAACAAGTAGTGAAAGAAATATATAACCTAATGGGCTATGATGGAGGTGTCAGTGGCTGTGAGAATGTGTTAGGTAGGCGATGGGATTGGTGAGAGAGGACATTGAAAATTGTTAGAATTGTAGTGCTTATAATGTTTTTATTCGTGTTTTTTTCCATTTTCAAAAATATGTCCACTAAAATCATAACTGTCCTTCACACTTATAACAACTAATTTAAAATATGTAATGAAAATAGTTCCCTAGAGAGTAGTTTCACTGGGCACTCTCAAAATCTCCATGAAGACCTCTTCTTCTTCTATGATTTAGGCTTGAGCCTGACTCCCTTTGTATGAGGTGAACGCCAGCCAAGAAAATCTCCTACGATTCTGATTCCAAATGCTCTTTGAGCTAATGTTGGCTACGCAGGGGCTTAAGAGGCCACTGCCACAGAACAATGGGTCATGGAGGATTTCAGCCTGCCCTCAGTCTCCCAAATTGAGACTTTTTTTTTCATCACTTCTTCCATTCATCCCTGTCCTTTCTGTCTGCTGTGGCTGGGCCATGGAGCAAGTTCAGTTTCCTATGTAATAGGCAATAGTCACCCAGGGGACCTGCCATCTGGCAAGAAGTGCCACAAAACCTTTCCAAGGTCTAGTGCTCCTGCTCACTGTTGGGGGAGGATAAGATCCACAGCCCTTTGTTTGGAATAGACACTAGCCGGAGACCGGGGTGGGAGTGCGTGATGGCTGCCGCTGTGACTCGGTCACACTTTGCCCCACATCCAGAATGCACTTTGCCTCCACGTGCAAATCTCTCTCCCCCTTCAAAGCCCACCCCAAGTGGTACCTTCTCTGCAGAGCCTTCTTGAATGACATAGCAATCTACCCATCTTCTGAAGAATCACAGAAGATCTGTTAGAGCCAGCGTGGCGTGGCTTCATCACCTGCGTCCCCACATACCAGCTGTATAACTTAGGGCTTCAGTGTTTGTTGCAGTTATTCCGCAGTCACTTCTGTGACTTTTTCACGTCCCCATTACAAACTAGAGTCTAAGTTAATCCATGTTTGCCTTACGGACACCTTAACCAATAGAATACGGTGGAGGGGGGATTGCATGACTTCAGATGTTGTCAGAAGAAGCCAGCTGCCACCAGAAGCCCAAGCCTCATATGTCACCAGAAGACTGCCTCTGATAGACAGTCCCAGCTGAGCCCAACCTTCGACTCATTTCAGCTCAGCTTCCAGACCTGTACGTGAAGAAATCTCTGATGATTTCAGCCTCTAGACATCTGAGACTTCCCCGCTGCCCCAGATATCTTGGAGCATAAATGAGCCGCCCCTGCTGTATCCTGTCCTAATTCCTGGCCCACAGAATCTCTGAGCATAATAAAATGGTTTAATATCATTATAATTTGGTGGTCTCTTATGCAGCAATAGACAAATAAACTGGAACAATTTTCCGTTTTTAAATGAGCAAAATGATACGATACTGTCAACCTTAGCATATAGTTGAGAAATTAAATGAAATAATATATGAAGTACCTGGCAGTGCTTGACATTTAAAAAGCATTTAATGAGTATAATTTCCTTCACCTCCTTCCAACTACAGCAGCTTTATCTGTCCACATGTCTTATATTTTACTAAAATTTTGTTCTTCTGTGGGCGGACTTGAATCACATTTAACTTGTAAGCCCTGCATTACCTGTTATGTATATATTAAATGCTTGTAAAATAGTTGTCGAATAAACAGATGAATAAATAAATATAGAGAGCACTGGATTGGGAGTCAGAAGCTTTAGCTATTACCTCTGTGATCTTGATCAGTTCTCTCTCCTCTAGGGATTATTTTTCTTATGTTTAAAATGAGAAGGCTTATGGCAAAAGGCGAGATATCGTAGCCAACTGGGGAAGACCTGACAACTGTTTCCAAATTCTTAAAGAATTGTTATGGTGAAGAAGAACCGATTTCTCTGTTTGACGTTCGAGTGGTATAGTCAGGGCCCTGGATGGAATACGTAGTCACAAGACAGTGAAGAAACCATCTAAAGAGGTGGACTGTTCAAAGACAGGGGTAGTGAGTTCCCTACCCCCAGAAGTATTTGTGTGGGAGACTGAAAGTCATCTTGCGGCTCTGCCGCAGAGGGCGTGCAGGCATTGAACCAGCGAGAGTCCATCCTCTGTATTCTTAACTCCGTGACTTCTTCCAGCTCCAAAGGTCTTCAAATTTGCAACCGATCTTTTGACTCTCTGGTCTCTTCCGTACTTGCTAGATCAGTGGAACTGGAGTGGTATGGGTGTAGCCCAGCTTATTTATTCTAGTGATGCTGGAGAGGGGAGAAGGAGAGGGGCGGGGAGGGGAGCAGGGGGGAGGAGTATTGATCAGGGACTGAGCTTTAAGTGCACTTCTAGAGATGATTATTAGAGTCACAATTAATGCTCTGTAGGAACTCACCAGGAGAGCAGTAAATGTCGAGAACTGGAAACACCTCTGGAAAGTGCAGGTACAGAAACCCTGATGGCAGTGGGCGGGGGACTTCTGAGTCTGAAAGGCAGGTTTGCAAGTCCCATAGGAGCATCTGCATTTATCAGTTACTCTGCATTAACGAATGACCTCCAAAGGTTTTAGGGTTAACACTATGAAAGTTTAATTCTCATTCCTCTAAAGTGTATTCCTCTTTTCAGAGCAGGAGCTCAGCTATCCATGTAGCTTTGGCTCTGGGGCTCCATTTTCTTGACATGAAGCTCTGACAGGGGAAGAAGGAAAGGCGTGACCTTGAGAGAGGAGGAGGGTGTGGAAGGATCCTGTACCAGCAATGAGATGCTGTATGTCCCCAGAGGACACATGCACTTCTGCTGACAGCTCATTGACCCGAATTAGTGACATGGTGCTTCCTAATTCTCACGGGCTAGGAAGGATAGTTCTTCTATGTGTCCAGAAAGAGAGAAGCACCAGATATGTGTGAGCATTAATAATCTCTACTGTTAGTATTGAGGAGGAAAGAGAATGAGAAAGGAGAGAAAACCCACAAAATACCCGAGAGGCTATGACAAAAGAAAAGTAAGAAATCTCGTTGAGTCTCAGTTGCTTGTCTCTCAAAGAAAGATGATCACATCTGCTGCTCTAAAGCTATCATGAAAATTATGTAAGAAAAAGCACGTGGTAACTTTAAACCCCTTTGTCAACGGCAAGACAGTTTTAAAAAAACAGAATATTGTTGTATGATGGGTAGCTGTATTACTAAGAAACTGTGAAATGCTAGATTTCGTGGGCTATGCGGGTCCATCTCTAGTGTAGCTTTGTCTCTGGTGCAGCAGTGTCTATTACAGTGGAAGAAACTAAACAAGACTGAGGATCAGAACCAGCCGGAAAGCTATGCACACGTGTAACCTGATTCAGAAAGATCAGAGAAGGTATTTGCTGTCTTCCAGATCTGGGGGGCCTGACACTTTTACATGAACCTCAAAGGACCCACCAGATATGAAATTGGCAGGATGGCTGGAAATTTTCAAAATGCACAAGTCAATTGCAAGAAATGTAATGCCGTTTTGGGGAAAGAACAGGATAAAAATAATCACGGTGTTCCTGGATGTGGCGCTATTTTGATGTTGGTCTTTGTGACCTGTTTTGCCACCTCTGCTCATTTCCAACTGTTTTTTTTTTTTTTTAAATCTCTCCTTTCTCTTTCTATATCTGCAGCATTCAGATCTGTGTCAGAAACATGCATGCTTTCCTTCATTGTTGTATGAATTCACATAGCATTTATTTACTCATTCATTTATTAAAGATTTATTTATTTATCCTTTCCTTTCTTTCCATGAAGGAATCCAGTTTTTTTTATCTAGAGTACAAACATTTATTGAGCACCTCCTGTTCTCTGGGCACTGTGTTAGGCACCAGGGATTCTAAGGAGGAAAAGGCAAAACAAAACAGCCTCAAAAATGTGTGCAACATAG
>RJWJ010028885.1:0-21075 GCA_004363605.1 Indri indri | reverse complement strand
CGTCAGCCTCCCAGACTAGTCTTAAAGGAGCCTGGCAGCTTTTGCTTTTGCTCAGGGAAACTAGGCACTATTCTATGAAGAAGCTCAGTCTTGACTATAAAAACAGGCCATGTGGAGGAACATCAAGATGTAGACAGGGAGTGAAGTATTTTTGGACTTTCCAGCCCTATCCAGCCCGGCCCATCCTAGCCCAGTGGCCAGATGAATTTGAATGTACTGGTGTGAGTGACTTTAGCAAATGCCAAGTAGAGCAGAAGAACTGCTCAGCTGAATCCTGCCTAAACTCCTGACACACTGAATTCTGAGTAATAATAAATTGTTATTGTAAGCCACTAAGAAAAACTGGGAAAATATATTCAAAAGAAAATAATAACATGGAGATACCCCGAAGAAAAGAAACAGTAACCATGAGTCAAAGGGGAAAAAAAGGAAGGAGGAGCTAACACTAGTACAAAATCAATGAGTAGGATATAGAAATTAAAGAAAACGCAAACACCAGATGGAATTTTTTATTAATTGCTTTGGTTCTGACTATCCACTTTCCTAGAAACTTGCAAATCATTACCCTGAAGGCCCCCAACTTACTGAAACAACTCAGCAACTGGTGTACTATATAACTTATGGTCTGAATGCTCCCTTCCAAAAGTTGATTTTTCTACACAGACTGTCAAATGTCTGTTCTATTCAAATACCACTAATTCTTCCTTTAAAAAAAAAAAAAAAAAAGCCATACCCTTTTCATCTTAGCTTACTGTCCTACTTCTCATAAAAGAGATGCCCTGACTTATCTGACCAGAGTCCCTTCTTTGATATACTTGAAGAATGTCTTCCTATTAGATTTAGAGCACACATACCCACCACCAGCACCAAAGGTGTTCCTTTCAGTTTTTTACTTCCTACAATTTCAAATTTACAAAAAAGCTGCCATGTTTCGGGAATTCCATTCTTATATCAGTTTTCTTTGCAAAAATAAATGTGTTTAAGTTTAGGTTCAAAATAAGATCAAAGATTAAATTATAAAAAAGAAAAAAATCTTGTTTATTTTGAACTGTCCCTTGAAAGACTACATTTTGTACGTATCTATAAACTACATAGCCCCTAGTGTTTTCTACATTTAAGTACTTAACATTTGCTGCTTCAGTGTTACTAGACACGCAATTGAAGAATATTAGGGTTCACAGTACAGGTTGAGTACTCTTAATCCAAAAAGCACCGAAATCTACAACTTGTTGAGCACTGACATGACACTCAGAAGAAATGCTCTATTGGAGCATTTCTGAATTTCGATTTTTGGATTAATGAAGCTCAACTACTTTACATATTTTGCAATATGTAATTTATGGTACTGATGAACTATTAAATACTTATATTTCTTATATCTAATCAACTATCAAGTCCTTATTGATACTCTCATTTAAGTAATTCTCTTAATCATCTTTTCTTCCCCATTCCTTCTGCCATGACCCTAGTTCAAGCTCCTATTATCTCTCTTCTAAATTATTCTGCAATAATCACCGTACTCAACTCTTACTTCCTTCTAGACACTTCTGTTTCCCACCATATTTTATTCTCCACTCGTCCATCGGAATTACTTCACCTTCCAAAAACACTTCAAAATCAAAATGCAGGCCAGACGTGGTGACTCATGCCTGTAATCCTAGCACTCTGGGAGGCTGAGGAGGGAGGATTGCTTGAGCTCAGGAGTTCAAGACCAGCCTGAGCAAGAGTGAGACCCCGTCTCTACTGAAAATAGAAAAAATTAGGCAGGCAACTAAAAATAGAAAAACAAATTAGCCAGGTGTGGTGGTGCATCCCTGTAGTCCCGGCTACTCAGGAGGCTGAGGCAGGAGGATCGCGTGAGCCCAGGAGTTTGCGGTTGCTGAGCTAGGTTGATGCCATGGCACTCTAGCCTGGGCAATAGAGCGAGACTCTGCCTCAAAAAAAAAAGAGAAACAAACAAACAAAAATCCAAATGATGTTAGATCTCTTTCACTATTCTCTAAGTTGAACCTTCCCAGTTCCTTTCACCATTCCTCAGATAATACTTCACTGGACTCACCATCTTAATCATTCCTCCTTTGGAAGTAATCAAATATGTACTGACTAAAATACGGTAACTAAAATTAAATATACAATTTGAAATATGATGTGAAAATACAGATGAGAAGATTTCTTTCCTATGATTTAGACAGTTACTGGAAATCGTGGGGAAGGAGTGACAGTCACACAGCTAATTCTGTATTCCCAGTTCAGCACTGTGCTCCAAACCATATTTTGTCTCAAGGGGATATATACAAAACACATATACAGGCAAACAAAACATATACATAAAAATAACAAAAAATTGTATCTTAAGAGTAGACTGTACATATTAAGGCCATGATTATCCTTGAGTTTGAGGGAAAAAAAGATATTTGGAGTTAACTAACAAAATGCAAGAATTTTCTAACTCTAACTTTTTTGTGTGGAAAGCTTTACTTAAACAGAATATACTGAAGATAATCAGCGTTAGTATCACAAACATGTTAGTGAGATGTATTGAGGATAGAGCTTTAAAGGCAGATCTGAACCGATGTGAATAGAAAGGGGTGTAAACCACAGTGAATGGCAGTGGCCCTGAACTTACTTCCTTGGGGGAAAAATTTTTTTAGATATTTGTCTTATTCTCATAAATGTGAAGTGAAACACAGACAGTTGCATGACAATCAGGGTATTTAATCAATAGCCCGACCAAGCATCATCTCCCAAGAGGTGAGTAACTCTTGAAAAAAAAAAAAAAATCAACATTTCCATCATTTCATTATATTTTCTTCCTACAAAGCCCCATTAAACTGACAACTTCTTATTCCTAATACTTCTACCATTGCCAAGGCATTTCTGATAAAGAAATGTTGTGTCAAAAGATTTTCATTAAAAGATATTATAATAAAATCCACTTATAATCAAAAATATTACCTAAGATTGATGATACTTGCTTCTATTTATATATGTTTGCATTTTTGTAAGAAACATAAACTGGCCAATAGCCTTTTCCGTCCTAAGCCAATTAATTAGGTATGATACCACATAAATTAACTGAAACAGAGACTGCTGTATTTGGCAAAATAAATGGCAAAGATCAAACACAGCTATTTTCCTCTGAAGATTAGCTGTTAAAAAACAGAGATTTAATAACACAAACATCATAATTTTTAAAAAGTCTAGAAAGATAATTTTTTAGTTTTATCTCAGAAAATGAAATAAACAATTAAAAAATACTTACTCTTTGTTGTTTGTAGTGCTTAAACATTCTAATACAGTGTTCAATGATAAATAGTAAATAAATGCCTCCTAGAGCGACAAGTCCTTTCAAAACAGCATCATATTCTTCCAAAAACTTCTTAGATTCATGTCCATGAGAATGTCCATGTCCATGTGCATGTTGATGACTGTGATCATGTCCACCCTGAGACTGTTAATAATAAAGAAAACTTCTAAACAAGTAATTGAAATGCTATTTAAAATTTTGAGATTACAATTTCCTAGAGAACACCAAAAAAATACCTTTCAATTTTTAAAGTGCACCCCTAGATATTATTAATATTATCTCACTTAAAGATTAAGTAGTCTTCCACTTAATCTGCTTTACTCACTTATCCAAAAAGTAGATTTTATGTTAACTACAAAACAAAGACCACAGATTAAAATGCCTATAAGGTACATTTATACTATAGTGGGATAATCAAGACAGAAGAAGCCAGACGTAATAATAGGAAGTGATGAGTTCCTTATAAATCAAAGTGAACAAGACCCACTTAAATGCCAAATATTTAGTAAAAATAAAACAAAACACACAAACTAATTCATAAGCAGGTCACTACTTGTGACTCTCTGTAATCTCTTTCTTAAACTGATTATCTTTTTACAACATTCTTCTCTTATAAATTATTTCAAAGGGTGATGAGCTTGTGACCTCTGTATATACTGTGAAACATTAGCAAGAGTGTGTGTGTAATTTTCTGCATTTTAAAGCTTCAGCAAAAATAAATCTATGTACAGAGAAAGTTACATTTCAACACTGTGAAATGCACAAACATCACAATATTAATCTTAGAGAATTTAAGGTAGGTAACTAGACTTAAGTATTTTTCTTTCTTGTAACATTTATGTATATTCTTTCTCTGTTAATAGTGGCCAACAGAAGAGACTTCTAAACCTCTCAAAGGAGGTTAGACCATTTCAACAAGGTAATGGTTAAGTTTAGTTAACCATTCTTACTAGAAAAACAAGTTAAACAGCACTTACATATTGTTCTCACATCAACTGCTCTTACTATGCTTAGTTCTAAGATTATTGCTGTTCCTGATGGTTGGTAGAAATGGCAAAACAAAAAATTCATATCTACAGTCTTAAGATTCATTAATCCATTTTTTTTTTAAAGGCAATGCCATACATTGTTCTTGGATTGGAATTCTGGAATTCTCAACCAAGAGTGCAGAAGGGGAGATAAGTTATATACAACACACAAATACAAATCTGTCTCTAGAAGGGAAATTTCAACACTGCAATTTTATATTTGGAAAAGAAAAATCTCCATTATTTTCATCATTTGAAGTAAAAACAGTAAAAAGTGAATCAAATACTGTTAGCTGGCGATAGATAGCTATCTATCTAGCTATCAATACGTTACAGATAGATAGCAATCTTTTAAAAAGTTCATAAGCATGGTACTAGGAGTATAGGCTTGTGATTCTATCATTAGAAGTGTCCCCAAAGGGAAGAAAACAAGTAGTATGCCAGGTGAAAAGACAAATTCTCCACCCCCCCACCCCAATGTATAATGAGCTAAAAGCGTAATATAGTTAACCGAGTATGTCTGCCTACTGCTGCTCAAATAAAGATGCTGATGGTATACTGGCTACATGCACAATCGATTACAACACCCCCTATACATTTTTTCTAAAGGCTTACTTGATATACCACGTAGACAAAAAGATCTCACTAATTTTTTAAGTATTCATTTTCAGAACTGCTAATATAGCACATTTTAATCCAATGAGTATTTTTAAAGACTGGTAAAAGTAAAGCTGACATTACCAGTCTTTGCTTCCATTTAAAAACCTAATGATGCGGTTTATTTAAAAAAATATTGCTATTAAAACTGTAAAAACGGAAAAAAATACTTCATCCTATAAGCAAATAAAACATCGCAAATACCAGATTAGCGCGCTACAGCTTGCTAATGAAGGGCCCTTTTAGCTTAAGTATCTTTCACTTTTAATTTTTCAAAAGATTAATAAGATTTCTTACATGGGGCAGTAGATGAAGAAGGGCGTCTCCACTCATTGTTCCTACAGCTAGTGCAACAAGGAATGTGAGAAGGAATTTGAAGCATCCTTGGTTAATGATGGGAACCAAGATCACACCTAGCAAGGAAAGCAGGCTAATGACAGTGATAGAAATGATTCCACAAATCCATGCTGTAAGAAAGAAATTAATAGTCAACATTAGTATTACAATATAAACCAAAAAAGCTCCAAAGAAGAATAAACATAAGATAAACCAGTCATGGAAGACAGATTATCTTACTCAGACTATGCTTTTCAAGAAGCTTTATGGCACTGCTAAAAACAAAACAAAAACATGACATATTACCAACTTGAACACTTAAAGAATTAAGAAACTCAGAAACTTAATTTATAAATAGTACTTTCACACAACAAAGTGATTACACTCAATGATAAGTTAACAAAAAGAGTGGAAATGGAATGTTCCTAACCAAAGAAATGATAAATGCTTGAGGTAAAGAATACCACAATTACCCTGATTTTGATTAAGACACATTGTATGCCTGTATCAAAACATCACATGTACGCTAAATATACACAACTATTATACACCCATAATAATTAAAAATAAAAAAAATTATTTTAAATAGTACCTTCAATGGCCCATGATTGACTTAAAATGGCTTAAGGCTGTGAGTCACTTGAAATATCTTTAGACCGTAAATAAAAATTTCCTAATGTCTAAAGGAAGAGCCACAGCAATAAAACTATTTAAAGAATGTAATTATAAAACTCATGTGAGAGCATTAAAAAAAGCCAAGTATCTATCTAATGTATCATTATATTTGAAAATCTTTCTAATACAAAGTTTAAGAAACATATCAGCCCAAAGTGGAAATACATTCACATGATGAGATAATAAAAAAATCTTTTTACTGGTAGTTTTATGGTAACAAAGGATAATTCAGTCCTATTTTCCCTGATTTCTTTTCACCTCTGCACTTGTTTCCAAACTTCCTTTCCTCCAATTTGGCTTTCTGTACAATTTACCAATTTTTAAAATCTCACTATATAATTTTAACTGGCTCAGAACATAAGAGAAATGCTTTCAAAATATGACTTGTAAGAAACATAGGTGTGGTGGGGAAGAGGAATTCTGCATATGTTTCTTTATCCACATCATTCATGAACAGGTAAGATACCAGAATAAACGCCAGTGGTTCAAGGGATGGACCTTTTCATTACAATTTCTATTACTGGCCTAAAATGAAATAGAAATGTTATTATTTTTTAAAATTCTGCTTATTTTAATATCTAGATACAGAAAATCTTACTGGAGAGTGATAATTCTATAGAGGTTTTAATCTAAAATACTATGTTTTCTAATCAAATCTAATAGGACTATAAATCTGGTGAAAGATTTTACTTTAAGTGTGTGATAAATGAACAAAGGACAAATGCATCTGTTCATCAAGATAACAAAATTTTCAAAAACAAAGAGAAGACAGGTAAGGAGATGACACTAATTAACCCAATAAATGCTATACTTTATTGATAAAATTGTGTTTATCCATTGGACATCGTAGTCACAGTATCTCATGACATAACACATAGCCAATATTCATTAGCAAAATTATCTCACAGAATTAAAACAACAGGTCATTTATCACTAATGTAAGCTCTGGTTTACCCTCTATCTTAAAAGACAATTATTAATACTATCATACAGGGCCGGGCGCGGTGGCTCACGCCTGTAATCCTAGCACTCTGGGAGGCCGAGGTGGGCGGATCGTCCTGAGCTCAGGAGTTCAAGACCAGCCTGAGCAAGAGCGAGACCCCGTCTCTACCAAAAATAGAAAGAAAATTAATACTACCATATAAATAAAGGAAACTCAAGAGGGTAAAAGAAGATCCAAACACACAACCAATATCAGAGGGATGAAGATCAGGAGGGGCAGGGCACTCAATTCCTGAGGAACCAGGGTCAGGAAAAGATTTATTGCAAAGTTAGTATCCTGGAAGACGCCTGCAGGTCAGCTGGGTACTGAGAGCAGAGGGTCCTGGAGAATGGACACTTAAGTTCAAGGTCATGGCAAAACATCTGAAGTCCATTGCCAGGACGGTGATAGTACAGGAAGGGAAGGTGGAAGGTGCAAACAGGACTAAGACCCCAAACAGAATCCTCACCCTGGATGGGCTCACTGAAGACATTAAGCGTCAATGGTACTGTGACAAGCCATGTAGCCAGCAACGATGGGAAAGCTAGGAAACCCGTGGGTGGATCTACAAGGTGGAAATGGCTTGAAAGATCAAATTCTTCTGGAAGAATCAGGCAGATCCATGGCAGGGCTGCTGAGGCCTGTGGATAGGACACCTAGTAGGAAACCCTCTTCCAGTTTGTGTCTCCACCTCTCTGCTTTCTACAATCCCATTTTCTATTACCTTTCTCTACAATAAACTCAATCACGTATATGTATAAATGCCTCCACATACAGAAGTAATCCCATTAATCAGCAGTGGACCCTCCACTTTATTAAGTGAAAGAAGAAAAGGAGTCCAAAAGTAGTCTAGGAGCAGAATGGTCTTTGCCAGGGGCTGAGGGAGGAGGGGTTAATGGGTACAGAATTTCAGTTTGGGAAGTTGAAGAAGTTCTGGGGATGGATGGTGATGATGGCTACACAAAAATGTGAATGTACTGTACTTAATGCCACTGCACTATACATTTAAATGGTTAAGATGGTAAATTGTTATGTATATTTTATCTCAATAACATTTTTTTTAAAGTCTAGGAGAGGTGAGGAAATTTTCTAAAATATAGTGAAATCTACCTACCATTTCCTACATAATTTTTATGAACCCCAAATTAAAATCTTATTGGAAAAGCATCTGTTACTCTTTACAGACATACCACCCCCTCGTCCAATTGCTAGGTAAAGAGGAGAGGATGCATTTACATATTTGGAATAAATTCTGCTTCTGAAACACCTATCTAAAAAAAGAAAAAAAAAAACGAAAGAAAGGTTAACATTCTGGTTAGTGGAACAAAAGGGTAAGAGGAAGATTCCCCCAACAAGTGCTGCAACTACAGGGCACAAGGAACTGAAGGCAAAACTTCCAGAGAGAAAAATATATGGTCAAATAAAGTTTAAAGGCTAACTTAATGATCAAGTTACTTTGTCCCCTGTTCACAGGCAGGAACAACAAAATCTGTGGGAGAGCTTAATGAAATAGATCAGAGAAGTGGCTGTAGGTATAAATTTTAGACATGAGGTCTTGGAGCCAATAAAGTTATTGGACAATTAAATCAAAAAAGTTTTGACAAAACTACCACAGCTCTCTAGCTCCCATCATATTAGTGGGGGAAAAAGGAGATCAAAGGGACAGGATACTTACGGTATGGGACTAAATGTGACAAACTGAGGTTGGTAACAAAAACATTAACCTGAAGATAAAATATATCTCCTACAGTAAGACATAACTCTCCCTTCACAAATATATTCTTAAATTTGGCAATAATCCAATCTAGAAGCAATTTATCTCAAAGCAACAAGCTAAAAGCAACTTCAATTAAAAAGTCTAAAGAAAAAAATACATTAAGCTACTTGGAAAAGCCAATAATTCATTCTCTAAGATACTCTAAAGGAGAAAAAAAGAATAACTGTATATACTCGCTGATGTAAATATATATAGACAGGGACTGCCAAAACTAAAGACCCAAAATACACAATATATGCACAGTAAACAAACTTCGTGACTCTTCATAATTCTTAGAAATTTTTATTAATCAGAATCATTTTGACCATACCACTAGAATTAGTCACCAAAATTACCCAATAAAAGTATTTATTTTATTCCCATGCTTCAATGTCCAAGAAAATTCATGTAACCAGATTAAGATGCTAAATTAAAATCTGTATTTGTAAAAATCTAGTTGGGCAAATCTTGTTAATCTGATTTATTCTTTTTCTAGGGTTACATTACATTCTACACTGGGAAATACACGTTCATTCATTTTTGGACTTGTCTATTAAGACATTTGCAATATAAATTAAATTTCTAAATCTTAATATAGAGAGAATATCATTAATTTGATACAGTATACATCTGTGATGATTAACAATTTATACAATATAACAAGCTAATAAAATAGCATTAGAAGCATACTTTAAAATTTGAGCTTATTACATTGTGAAATTTAAGACCATATTAAAACAGCATATATATTCTTATAAGCATGTTTATAAAAATCTACTCATTAAAGAGTTGAGAGAAAATGTGATTGTATTACCTAATCAAAAAACTAATGTCTGAAAATGAATGCTATTCTAAGTAAATATTTCCTTTCTACAATTATCACAATATTAACTTCTGGCTAGGGATGTCTTAGATGTGAAGAAGAGTCCAGGGAAGATTCTTTGAAATCAAAAATATTTTGCAATGTTCTGAAAAAATGACTCAAAATCCCACATGGTTTTTGGTAAATTAGCCAAAAACCAAGTCACCAAATAACTAATCAAAATCTAATTCAATAAAAATCAATTTGTCAATATGCTAATGAGCTAATACATTATAAATGAGGGCCAATCATCAAATTGACACACATGAACTAGCAAAGTGCTTACACATGTAGTTGAGAGAGGGTCTTTGTGTGAATTCATATGTGCACATATCATGTCATATGTATTACATAGTCCCATGTACAATTTCCTATGTATCAGCTGTGATGACTATTTCTTTCTCATCCACTTAAGAAAGCAAATCTGCGAACTAAGAGAAAAAATGCTTTGAAAGAGAAAAGCCCACCCCTTATGGAAGTCTTGTGCACTGTCGGTAGGAATGTAAAATGGTACAGCCACTGTAGAAAACGATATGGTGGTTCCTCAAAAAATTAAAAATAGAATTACCATATGATCTAGCAATTCCACTTCTGAGTATCTACCCAAAAGAATTGAAAATAGAGTCTCAAAGAGATATTTATACACCCACATTCACAGCAGCATTATTCACACTAGCAAAAATGTGGAAGTAAGCCAAATGTCCATCGACAAATGAATATATAAGCAAAATGTACTATATACATATAATGAAATATCAGCCTTAAAAATGAAGACATTTCTAATATTACGACATGGAGAAATCTTGAGGACATTATGCTAAGTGAAATAAGCCAATCACAAAAAGACAAATACTGTATGGTTCTACATATAAGAGGTATTAAATACTTGGTCAAAATCACAGTGAAAGATAGTAGAACGGTGGTTGCCAGGAGAGCAGAAATGGGGATATTGTTTAATAGGTATAGAGTTTCAGTTTTATAAGAAAAGAGTTATGAGGTGGGTTGCAGTGATGGTTGCATAATATTATGAATGTATACTTAAAAATGGTTAAGACAGTAAATTTTATGTTATTATATTTTAACATAAATTGGAAAAAATTTATTAAAATGGTAAATTTTGTTATATATATTTTACTACGATAAAAAATTAAATAGTTTTCTAAAATGGCAAAGTCAAAACAAATCCCAACGCCCACTGTTTTCTCCACTAAATCATAGCATTTTCAGAGAATCTTTTGCCAAGTGATTTATTTATCACTCATGTATTTATTACCTCATGGAGGTTGCTCCGCAGAAAAGAAGATCTAAGGAAAATTAAGTGCAGTTAAACATGAAAGAAAGAAGGAAGACTAACTTTAGTAATCCAAATGGCAATCTTTCAAAATTTGGGCTAATTAGGATAGAGAGACAAAAGAGTACTAGCAAACAAACTTGTAACTACATAGAATTATTAGAATATATTTATACTTATTTTAATGCTACCTAAAAATATACATAAGCGGTAAGATTAAAGTATTTATATCCCATCTAACATAAATTATCACTTATTCCTTCTTGCCAGTCCCGAGGAATAAAGAGACACATTTCCCTTTTCAGAGAAATTTCTGAATTTTCAGCTATTTTCTATATATTGTAACTATTCTTTGACAACTGTTTCACTAGCAAAACAGCCTTATTATTCTAAGATTAGTGTATACTATTATAAACATATTTTTATTGTTATTTATTGTTAATTTTTTAAAAAATAATTTCAGCTTTTTAGTACAACAAATGTAAGTGGCAGTTCTACTTCTAACAACCTGCAAATCTCCAAGGAAAAGAGAACGATCCTTTTGATCTATGAGAAGAAATGTGAAGTTGTTTTGAACTTACTGTACTTAAAATACTTTCCCATGCTATTAAATACTTACCTTTAGAATTTATAACATTTAAATATAAGCTTATATAAATTCTATCCTAATTTCCTAAGTGTAGGGAAAAAAAGCTAATGCTGATAATAAAATTGTTTTGATTTCTAGCCAAATTATTGTGCTTTTTAATCATAATTTATTCAGCATAAAGCAAAAACAAAACAAATATTAATAAAAGGCATCCTTTAAAAATCTTATACCAAACTAACAATATGCAAACTATTAAAAACAACTAGCAAATGTTTTCTTTATTTGTACCAAAGATACCATATGCAATAGAAAGCACTAAATGTCTGAAACAAGCTTCACTTATTCTGCAAATTAGGTCGCTTAAAACGTTAAAGGTCTTCAAGCTTAGTTATTCACCAACTCCCTTTCTCATTATCTAGAGAGAAAATGAATTATTTTAAAAAGAAGCGCTCATCTGTGGAAACTTTCTAATTAACTTGGTTCAAAGCATGTGCAAGATGGCAGTTTTCTACACTGTTTCAGCATTTTAATTGGCAGAAAATGCTTAGCGGCCTATTCACAACCCCCCTTGGTAATTAAGCTAGGGTCAACTCTATGACTAAATGAGCCAATCTTGTGAAACAAACGATTTCTACCATACACAGTATATAGCATATTAGGTTTACAGCAGTCTTTGAACAAAGTTAATGAGGTAGTAGCTGTGTCACTATGGGAGATTTATACAGAACAAGTTAACCTTTCTTAATGGTGCAGTAGTCATTAAAACTAATTACTAGCAGGGCATTATCTCTACCAATTATTAACATCTATCAGGACATAATTAATTCAAGCTGCATTTCTGACAACGCTAATAACCACATGCAAACAACCAATCAATATTCACTATTAGTAACATATTTGTTTTCAAAGCAAGTACAATTTCCTCTAAGGCTTTTCAGATCGAATAAGCTATAACTTTCAATATTACTATGGTCAAGCATCTGCCAACAGCTTCATTACAATATATCGATTATGGCAATACTACAACATAGACAACTCTAATTAAAAGTCATAATCCACAAGTGACATGAAAACAAAGAAGCCTTTAGAAGCCTTAAAAATAAAAAAAGCTATTAGTTCAAACTTTAGATGAGACAGTCTTATCACCATTTTTCCTTGTAAAGAAGAAATAAATGTATTTTATTTTTAATTAATTTTAACCTCAGACCTAGCCTCCCCCTTCCTCCTGCAACAGTGAGAATTTATAGACACCTGTGCCTCTTAAGGTGTTTACTCATCTACCAAGAGCAATAAGCATGAAGCCAAGAAAAAGGATAAATTTTATCTTTTCAAAGATCAGAATTCAAATCTAGTTCATGAGTATACTTTTTCTGCCTTTACTGATCTTCTCAGATTGAACCCAACTTGTCTACTTAGAAGACCAAACTTGGATTTTTTTAATACCAAATTACCTACCTTTACAACAACACTTACACCGATACTTACTCTCTACCACTTTCCTGCCTATGCCTGTATTATCTATCAAAATGGTACTAAACATAACTATATAAAACTCTCCTCATTTCTCTGCCATTTACATTCTAGCAAAGCACTGTTAAGAACCTTTCAGCAGGAAGCAGTAGAACAGGAAACATAGCAATAGAGCACACTAGTTATGATTATCTCTTTAGATAGAGAATACTATAGCTCATCTTACAGCTCTGCTACCTGGCAGCTTATGTGACCTTGCACAAGTTACTTAACTTCTCTAAGCCTCCTTTTCCTCACCAAATGGAAATAAAATTGCCTATCTCATGGGTTTAATAAATTAAATGAAATATTCTAAACATGTTGAGTACAGCACGTGGTAAGGTCCCAATAAATACAGGCTATTATGATTAATTTATCTATTATAAAGTCATTTTCCTAGTATAAAGAAATTAACCAGAAATAGAAATGTAGGTGACTAGGAGACTTACCTTGTTATGTAGTAACAGTATTTCCTTATATTTGTACTCTTTTAAGTTTTAAGAAATATCTCTATCTCAAATAAAATTCTTATATACCAGAATGTGATTTTCCTAAACATGTCTACCTTATTCCTACATTATGAATTTTTAAAAAATTCTGTCCTTACAATCCTTTATTCAGAATTCAGTATTTAGTCCATGTTCATACATATCATTTTAGTCATTTTAATTGTTATCCTCTAAGGCCACTATATCTCGGGTATTTCAACCAGAACTGCATTCATTATTCTAAGTTAACAGTAATTTCATTACAGTTTTGCATATGGTGAAGAAGTTCATGAAAATCCCACTCGTTTTGAGAACATTTTATTATCAAAGTATACCAGGTTGGCCGGGCGCGGTGGCTCATGCCTGTAATCCTAGCACTCTGGGAGGCTGACGCGGGCAGATTGTCCTGAGCTCAGGAGTTCGAGACCAGCCTGAGCAAGAGTGAGACCCCGTCTCTACCAAAAATAGAAAGAAATTAATTGGACAGCTAAAAATATATATAGAAAAAATTAGCCGGGCATGGTGGCGCATGCCTATAGTCCCAGCTACTCGGGGGCTGAGACAGTAGGATTGCTCGAGCCCAGGAGTTTGAGGTTGCTGTGAGCTAGGTTGATGCCACGGCACTCGCCCCAAGCAAGAGAGTGAGACTCTGTCTCAAAAAAAAAAAAAAAAAAAAAAGTATACCAGGTTGATTGGGGAGGCCAAGGCAGGAGGATGGCTTGAGGCCAAGAGTTTGGAACTAGCCTAAGCAACATAATGATACCCCCATCTACTTAACAAAAAAAAAATTAGCTGGGCACGGTGTTAGGGGCCTGTCCTGTAGTTCTAGCTACTCAGGAGGCTGAGGCAGGATTGCTTGAGCCTCGGAGTTCGAGGTTGTAGTGAACTATGATCATGCCACTGCACTCTAGCCTGGGTGACAGAAAGAGAGCCTGTATCCAAAAAAAAAAAAAAATAGAGATATAATGAAAAGTATTACATTGTGTAAAGATGAGGATATATGGCAAAATCATGAAAGTGATACCAGAATTAACTAAATTTGGAAGATAATGGCATAGAGACTAGCTGCCCAGGTCTTTTTTTGTCAAACTTAGTGGTCGTAGGCTCTGTCACTTATAAGGGCAGGGAATTGTGGAGAAGTTACTTAACTTTTCTATGCCTCATTTTCCTTATCTATAAAAACAAGAATCATATAATATCGCCCTCACAGGGTAACTGCCAAAATTTAGTGAAAAAATACATGTAAAACACTTAGTACATAAATAGCAAAATAGTTACATTACATAGGCTTGAATCCTAGTACTACCACTTACTAGCTTTGAGATCCTGGGAAAGTTGTAAGTTATCCACCTCATAAGACTGTTGTGAGGAATAAATGAATTGAGTTTAAAACAATGTCTGCAATATGTGTTTGCTAATTAAATAAAAAAATACGTACTCACTAAATGTTGGCTATCGCTATAAAGAAAAAATTCTATGTCAAAAAATCTCATTTACATTTTAGAAAGACAAATCTAGTTCAAATGCTAAGGATGTCTTGCAAGAGGGACAAGAACACATGCAGGGAAGGTTATGAAGTTATTTCAACAACCCAATAAAGAACCAAGAAGGACCTGAACTGTTATGACTGAGTAGATAGAGTTAGAATATATTTGAGAAAGAGACTCAACTGGACTTCATAACTGATTATACAAGGGGAAAAAAACGAAAAGAAAAAGCATAAGAGGGAAAAAAGTCAAAGAGTTCCAGATTTTATCAAAAGAATGAATTATAATAGCATTTGGGATCCATTAGGAGGTATAAACTTTGTGTGGAGAAGTTTTAAAATATTAGGTGGGAGGTATCTGTGAACATCAAGGTAAAGCTATCTAGCCAACCTGGATATGAAGGGAAAAAAGCCTACGAGAAGTTTAAAAATAGTTTGGTTTTACCCTAGTTTAAGCTCTATAAAAATATCCATGATAAAGTTCATGTGCCAAGTACATCTTGCATTTCTTAGAAATTCCTGGAGTTTAAACACACTAGCTTCCCATCCCTTTTTACTTCTTTAAAAATTTAATTACCTTTGCTTCTCACCAGAGTCCCCCACCCCTGCTAAATGTTAAGTAATTACAACACCAAATAATTAGAGGCCCCATTATTAACATTTGCTCAAGAAGAACCAATTTATCACAAATCTATATTTCCTTTTTAGTCTAGTTCTCCATACATAGCAAAATACTCCTTTGTAATGCAGAAGAGATAAATAAAATGTATTATGTCTCCTGTCTTTCCCTAATTACTTTTAAACATGCATATCTAAACCTGATTAAAACATGTTTAAAGTGACACCAAAAGAAAGCCAATACAATTTAGAATTACTTTCTAATTCAACTATAGTTGAAAAAATAAATATGGGTACTATTTTAAGGAGAAAAAACTTAAATCTCTTTCTTACCTGATGCCCCTATATTTGCCTTATCTTCAGGAACTGTATTTTTATCCTTACTTAAATCTTCAACTATAAGTTTGTCAAAATGCTCAATACAAAGTCTGCTGTCGATCTGATATAACAATGCAGGGCAAAGGTACGTAAATAGATCAGTTGAGATGGGAGAGTTGGCACCATGACCATAGTATTTTAACAACTGAGTGACGTTCAAACACTGCAAGGAAATTGATAAAACAAATTAAGCAAAAGATTATGCAGAAAAGTGAATAACTATAGAATAAAAAATATTCTAAATATTCCTTGAAAATAATCTGTAATATATAGATACCTATTAAAAATAAAACTTTTTAATAAGAATTTATAGGGATACATTCAACTAGAGTACCCAAGACTTTTTATGGATTTTAATCATTTTTCCATTCCAACACATGAAAGACAACAACTTTCTGTCATTGATAAGAATGACTCATTCCAAGATCAAGGAGTCAAAAAAGAAAGAAAAAAAAAGGGGGCGGGGAGAATGATTCACAATTATATCCCCAAGATTCTCATTGGATGAAGAGAAAAACCACTTCCCTATCAAATTGCAATCATCAGTCACTCAAGATCCTTATTTGTGAAACAGCGTTAAACAGACTTAGAGTACGTTAATAACATATTAAAATATACCATTATAGAGACATCTTCGTTGCCAAAGGTACTCCCAAAGAATATTGTGTTGGGAAATTCTAGCCCAATGTCATTTGAGGAAGACAAAACCAGAAGATTAAAAAAAAAAAAAAAAAAAGCTTTATCCACTGTACTTTAATAAGCAGAAAACAAATAGCAAACAAGTTTGGATACATCCTACAGTAAAAAATAAGTATCTAAAATTAAGGCAAAAAGAGATGGCACTGCCCCTTTTTAACATACACCCACTCTAGCTGCATGCTTGTTTACTGACTTGCTACCTCACTGTATAATTTCATCTATGACACAAAAAGCCTACCAAACCCCCAAATCTACAAACACACAAAAATGATTTTTCTTAGCTGTTAATTAACCTGAGGTACTGCCCTGTTCAATGCATAGAATGTTCTCAGAAATCACAAGAGATTTCCCAGTATGGCTCAGACCTGTCAGAATACCAGTAATAAGTCTAATGATACAGAACACTTAAGGTCTGATACAAAGAGGACACATGAATAGTAAGATCCAGTTATTACCAACAAAAGATTCTAGGATATTATCCATAATAATAAATACATACTTTAAAAGCATACTAAGATCTTAATACATATTATTTTATAATCAGTACTTATAATTGCTAAAAGCCAAATAGCTGATGATTTATTCACAGAACACAAAGATATTTACTTAGATGCAAAACATATCTCAGTATTAATGACAGAAAAGAGTGAGGTCATTTTCCACATCTGATGGTACTGATTTAAATACATATGAACAAGAAATTCAACAAATTTCTCTAAACTTGAATGAGTGCTAAAAATTAGAATAAACAAGGGTGTTGACATACTTTTAATGAAACAAAAATAAATGTGCTTAAGGTGAATACTTAATCAAGAGCCAATCAAATATGAAAGTATCCAAGAGTATGAAAATTTAAAGGAAAACAGGATCATCCCACTACTATTGAAGTTTTGTATTATTATATATTTTTGCATTTATCCCTGCATCTGTTAAAGGCCTGAAAAAAGACCAGTATCATGAGAAACCAGGCCTTATCAAAAAGTGACACAGAGAAAACAAGCCCACCACATGTGCAAAATACCTGACTTTGGATAGAGATCAATGACCAGGAACCACTTAATACTTAATTCAATAAATTAACAACTGTGAAAATGAAACTGTCCTAGTGACTTCCCAAGAGGACAGATTGAACAACAATGATGATGAAACAAACATACAAAAAAGATTTTAATTTTCAAGTATGTAGAAACCAGCTAACAGAAACAATAGTGAAAATTAACTTGGAAAGTCAAACAGTTCATAAGGAATACATTTTTTTTAACAATATTTAAATATTTAGGCTTGTGAAACCCAAATTTGAGAACATAAGAAACATGTGAAAATCCAGATAAAATAATCTTTATACTGATTTTGATTCCTTAATGCATTTTATTCAGGAATGTTACCTGATGTTCCACATATAAATGTACCGAAATATGTTAGATATGATTAACTATTCCACTGTTATCCTATCTTTAAAATGCACCACAATTATCTGAGAAGTTTGAAGCAACCATCGGACATCTTTTTATACTTACTTCATGTTGACGGTCATCTTCATTATGATCTTTGTGACCAGCAGCTGAATAAATTGCACTTTTTTTAACATGTGGTGCTTCTCGCTTTCTAGTATGTCGAAGTTCACCTTCATTATCTGGATCAAGATCTTGGTGTCCATGACCAGGATCATGACCATTATGTTCTGGAAGATGTACATGAGAATGACCTGGGTTATGTACACGATCAGGTTTGTGGACCCGATTATGCTCATACTGTTCACCCTGATCATGGTTAGGGGGAAAACCTGGTGTAATGACCTCAGAATTTTCATTATTTTTCTTCCCTTTTTTCTTCCTCTTTCCTTTCGGTAGCTTAACATCAGACTGTTCCTGTGTTTTATTGGTCTCTGTTGAAGGTTCATGGCTAGGCTCCCCACGCTCACTGGGAGTAATGGAATCATTATGAACATGGTGAGTAGTGTTATGATCAAGGTGATGATGCAAACGATGGTGATGATGTAGGCGATGATTATGGTCATGCATATGTTTATCATCAGATTTTACAGATACTTCAATTGTCTCTTTCTCTGGATCACATTTATGGTTTCTTTTTGTTGATACACTGGTCACAGTTTGGTTTTCTGAATTTAAATGATTATGGGAATGCTGGTGGTTATGTGAGTGAAAATGCTTTCCCTCTTGAACTGCCAAAATATCTAAGTGAGAAACATGATCGTGGCCAAGATCCTCATGATTAATCTCAACTACTTTTATCTCTCCAAGGCCCAAGTTTGTTAAAAGTTTCTCCAGACCAAAAAAGGATAATCTTCCATTTTCACCATAACGGTCAAAAAGTTTTTCAATATAGTATTTTTTTTCATTTTCAGCAGCCAGCACTGAAAATTTGCTTGGCTCCAATTCTGTCATTCCACGATGATGTCTGTGAAGCTCCTCAGGGCCATGGTCATGTTCTTCATGGCAATGGTTGCAATGATGGAAAATAAATGTCAGCAAACAAATGAGGCAAAATTTTGTGTGCATATGTACCTTCATTTCTATTTTTCCTAAAAGGATTTAAAAAAAGAGACAAGCATTAGTTTATACCTAGGCACATTCAAAATAATCACAAACTCTCTTGTAGTTGCCAATACACTAAACTAATGTTTTACCCCATTTCTTTCACGGCTATGAAACAATTTTTCCCTTTCCAATTCCCTATAAAAACACCTCCTTTTAATTACTCAAAGTAGTGTACAGCCCTTCAAATTTATGCAAATTGTTCAAGCCTCACCCTCAAGACTACTCTGGCTCCCATTAAGCAAAACACTAAAGAGCCTATATATTTATACAAGAATTGTTGGCTTTCTTCCTATCTGGTCCTTTACAAATATGTTTGCTCCTCTCTGGCCTTGAGGTCTTGGTCAGGGCGATAAGGTAGGAAGAAATAAAATGGTAAAATATGTAAGAATTGGAAAAAAGTAAAACTGTCATTATCCATGAAAGGTAGAATTAAGTATGCAGAAAATCTAAAACAAGTCTACAAAAATAAACAATATAGTACAGTTGCTAAATATTAAGATAATAATCCAAATTCACTTGTATTCCTATATATCTGTAATTAGAAAATGAAATTAGAAAATACCATTTACAGTAGCAAATAGCTAGGAATAAACCTACCAAAAGATGTACAAGATCGTTATACAAAAAAGGTTCACATATTATTGGGAAAAATTAAAGACCTAAACAAACAGATGGCTATATCATGTTTATGACTGGATGAGCTATAGATCCAATACAATCCCAACCGAAATCCCAGAAGTTATTCTGTGAAAATTGATGAACTATTTTTAATATTTATGTGGAAATAGAAAGGGCCAATGGCTAAGACACTGTTGGGGAACAAAATAGGAAGATTTACCCTACCAGTTACTAAAGACAGTGTCACACATGGTGCAATAACAAACAAAGCAAAGGAATAAAACAGAGAATCTAAAAACAGGAAAGGATGGTCTTTTCCTTGGAGCTTGGTCAATCAGATTTCAATATAGAAGAAAACAGTAAATAAAATTTGACCCATACCTCACACCATACATAAAAATCAATTAGAGATGGCTTGTGAACCTAAATCTAAAACAAGAAATGTTAAAACAATAGAGTGTCTAGAACTATGGTGTCCAATATAGTAGCCACTAGTCACATGCAGGTATTTAAATTGACTAAAATTAAATTTAGAATTCAACTTCTCAGTCACCCTAGCCACATTTTAAATGTTCAATAGCCACATGTGGCTAATGCCTATTATCTTGGACAGTGAAGATACAGAAAATGCTTTGTCCATGCATGTACATGGACATCAAAAGATATCAACGTGAATGTTCATATAATCTTTAGTCATCACAGCTCAACAATGAAAAAAGCCTAAATATTAATAAATAATAGCATGGATAAATAAAATGGAATAATCTTATAATGGAATACCACACAGGAATGAAAACGAAATTATAGCTTCACACATTAACATAGATGAATTTCACAAATACTACATTGAGGAGCAAAAGATGACAAATACCAAAGAAAACCATATTATATAATTTTATTTATATAAAGTTTAAAATGAGCAAAACTAAACCAAGATAATGATCACATTTTGAAAGAAAGGTAGGGGGAATAATTAGGAGAAGGCCAGAGTGGAGGCGATTCCAAAATATGGCAACGTTCTCTTTCCTGATCTGAGTTAGTAGTTACACAAACATGTTTACTTCGTGATAATTCATGGCACTTATGCCCTGTGTACTTTCTAAACACATACTCTACTTCAATGAAAAGTTTTTTAAAACTCAAATTTTCTTCCGTGAAAATCAATTAGAAAATGTAATTATAAACAAAATTATATGGCTTCTAGAAATAAATAGAACAAGACATAGACACCATTAAAA
>RJWJ010028884.1:0-21075 GCA_004363605.1 Indri indri | reverse complement strand
AAAGCCAAGCATACTTTGCTGAGACATGAAGGCGTTGAGACAGTATCCTATGCCACTCAGGTGACCCGAAACTATTATTTAAATGTAAATGTATTGACATGTTAATGTATTATATTAATATTTGTTAATAATTGCTCAAGGCTGTAATTGTTCAGCCACGTGTTACATCCCTAGTAAATACACACATGATAGAACTTCCTGACTTTCTAATTTGGGCCATGGCTTTTTCTGTAGTTTGAAATTCTATTGATTGTGTTGCTGAGTGAGAGGAAGTTGTGGGTATATAGTAATAATGATAATAACACTATGCAAATCTTTTCAGTTTGCAGAGCATACTTATATTCATTATTATATTTAATTCCCTAAATGTCCTTATTGAGAAAACTAAAGTTCTAAGAAGTTATTGATATAAGCTAGCAAATGGCTAATAGGAACTTAAAGCTATTAATAGATCTTCTGCATTCTAATATAATTTTCTTTCTTCTGCTCTTTCTTCTGTTCCCAACCTCACCTATTTTATAAAGTATTTTGATTATGTGCTACAAAACATTTTTATTAGACCTTATTAAAAAGCCTTTTCATTATCTGATCATCTAATTAAATGAGATGAGAAATATGAGGGACTATGAAATTTCCTGGGCTATGAATTAGAAGAACTCAGTTTAACTCTTAGTTTCTCTGCTTATTTGGATATGAGGAATAACCTTTGACCTTGGCTTTCTTCACTTGTAAGCAGAGCATAGTATTGCATACATTTTTACCCCATTGGCTTGTTGGAGTTTAGAGAATCTAATGGTATTTACTAGACATTAAAATACTATGTGAATGTAAGGAGTTCTTATGATACTATTTTTGGTTCAGAAAGCTATAGAATAAGAGTAAGAAGGAATCTTAGATATCATTTAACTGAGGATCAAACATAAAATTGTGAGGGTGGAGCAGGATTAAAATTTAGGCCTGTTGACTCTCAGACTGATACTCTTCCCTTATGCTTACCCTGCAGTCTTCTGTGCTGCATTAGCTTAGGAATGAGCAGTCTGTTGAGGACATTGGAATTTAGCAGGTAAAAGGCCCATACTTAGAGTTAAATATTGTCGACTTCAGAGAATTTAAGGCAAATTCCTATAGAAAAGATGGACTAGATAATAGATTAGAGTATAATAGAATTAGTATGTTTGCATAGACTTTACTCTTTCAGCCAAGAGCCACTGAGGCTGAGAGGCATTCAGAAAATTAAACTGATAGACCCTACTCCTGTCTCTTCCCAAGCATGACTTCCTTTTTTTTCCTTAAAGGGGCCATGAAGAGAAGTAGTAAGAAAAAAAAAGAACAGGCTGAGTTTCTTTGCTATCTCCGAACCTTGTTTCTGGTTGGGTCTATCTTTTCTTCAGGGTCTCCAGAAGCTTTAATCTCACCTCATGGCTTCCAAAGTGGCATTTTATTTAAGCTCTGATTATTTTTTTCTCTACCATATTTTGAAAGGAAAAAAATAAAATTGTAGAGGGACCTCTAATTATATTTTATTTACCTTGGGGAGAACAAGTATTCTTTTAATGATGTGTTATAAATATAGGTTCCTTTGTTCAAATTTACAGGTTTATAAGATTTTTCTAGAGCAGCGATCCTCAAATTGTCAGGACTGAAGATAACTTCAAAAAATATCTAAATTCTCTGCTTCATACTTCTTGGTATTTAGAAAATTGCTTGAATAACTATAAATAAAATAATTATTACATTTGATTATATCGTATGACTCACAGGTAATGGGAAATAAGTTCCTCCCTTCCCCTACTCCTACTGCACTTGTTTTGTGTGGTTTGCCTGTAGATTTGCTCACAAATCACTTGGACAGCATCCGTGAGGACCACTCTCCCAGTCATGCCTCATCATGTTCTTCCATTCATAGAAGGAGTAGTGTACCCTTGAGATTTATGTAACCTTTGTAATTCCTTAGATTTAGGAAATGAAAATGTTTTTGTAACTATGGATGGCTATAGCCAAATCATTTTGGTATTTTAATTAATTAACTTCATTAAAGAGGTTCAGGGCAAGCAACTGAGACTAAATTTTTTTATGCCATATTATACAGTAGTATTAGTGGGTTTGTTTATTATGTGTGTGTGTATACTTACATACATATAAGGTATTGGCTGTCCCATGACAAAACAGAGTTTTGCTTTTCTTATTATCCATTTTATAATTATTCTATTATATCCTTTTCAAACAAGGTTCTAGGTATTCTCATTTTGTATAATAAAACTAATTCACTGTGTACTAACCTTGACCTTAATATGAATCAGGAGTCGGCAAACTACTGTCCTCAGGCCATATCAGGCTTGTGAGCTAAGAATGGTTTTACATTTTTAAAAGGTTGTTAAAAAATAAAAACTGAGACGTGACAGAAACTTATGTGGCCTGCGAAGCATAAAATATCTGCTATCTAGCTCTTTTCAGAAAAACTTTGCCAACAGCTGGTATAAGTGCTGAAATTGATGACAGTAGACCATTCATGGCTTACTTTTGTTATACTGCAGTGTTTTTAGAAGTCATAGATCATAAATTAAAGATCTTAACACCACATAGAATGGTTTTTTTTTTATTTTTTTTTTATTTTTTTTTTTTTGAGACAGAGTCTCACTCTCTTGCCTGGGGCGAGTGCCATGGCGTCAGCCTAGCTCACAGCAACCTCAAACTCCTGGGCTCAAGCAATCCTACTGTCTCAGCCTCCTGAGTAGCTGGGACTACAGGCATGCACCACCATGCCCGGCTAATTTTTTTCTATACATATTTTTAGCTGTCCAATTAATTTCTTTCTATTTTTGGTAGAGATGGGGTCTCGCTCTTGCTCAGGCTGGTCTCGAACTCCTGAGCTCAGGACAATCCGCCCACCTCGGCCTCCCAGAGTGCTAGGATTACAGGCGTGAGCCACCGCGCCCGGCCTAGAATGGTTTTTAAGTATAGAGACTGTATGGGTGCTAGGCCATAAACATCAGAGTAAAAATAGGAGACTCCTCCTTCACCCTGCCAAAATTTCCTTGAATAAAGTTTAGTGCAGGACTAAACTTTAATTGCAAACTGACCAAATTAACTAGACTGAATTTACCTAGAGAAAAATCTTCCTATGTTCAGTAGAACTTATAATTGATTTTTCTTTGAGCCAGTACCTTTACTTTTTGTTTTTAGTAGACATTGTCTAATGGTTATATTAAAAGTGTAGATTCTGGAAACTGACAAATATGTTTGAAACCCACCTCTAATCACTGCCTTAACCTAACTTGTCTGATCTTCAGTTCTTCCTCTATAAAGTGGGGTTAATATTACCCAAATAAATTCACTCTGTTGTGAAGATTATGTTAATGAGGATTAATTAGGTAAAAGCATGTAGGACAGTCTCTGACAAAAAGCAAATGCTATGTAACTGCTTGTTTATTCTCCTCTTCTCCTTTCATTATGTTAAATTTTTATGTCTGAGTAATAGTGTCCTCTTTTAATTTGTGTTTATGGTGATTAAGAAATGAATGTTTTGCTTAAATAGGTTATTTAAAAATCAATATTATTTGCAACATAGGAGCACTTTTTATTCCCAAATATTTAGTAAATTGGTTTATATACTTTGTATAAAATTAGCAAACCAAATAACCACTACAATGAAACCTTTTTTCCCCTTAATTACATCTTTGTAGAAATCTTATTTAAAAATAATCTTATTTTAAAGAGATTGATATCAATTGCTCATGTTACTTCCTTTTTTTTTGTCTTTTAAGAACCTGGTTGTTGCCAATGGTGGTTTGGGAAATGGTGTGAGTAGGAAACAACTGCTCCCGGTTTTAGAGAAATGTGGACTGGTGGATGCTCTCCTGATGCCACCCAACAAACCCTACTCATTTGCAAGATACAAAACTACAGAAGAATCCAAGAAAGCCTATGTTACTCTCAATGGAAAAGAAATAGTAGATGATTTAGGACAAAAGATCATTCTGTATTTGAATTTTGTGGAAAAAGGTATTAACATGCAGTTGTATTTTAAAAAGTGGTTCTTGCTTTTGTATGAGTTTTCTTTTCATAGACATAAGTTGGGGGGGTTAGTTATTGTGAAAGAAAATGAGGACAGCAGGTTAATGGCCCATTTTACTTTAACAAATATTCTTTAAACACTTATTAAATAGTTTGTGTGTGGGACTAGTAGTTGAAGGTACAGAGGTGAATAGGACATATCCTGCCTTTAAGGGAAGCTGGTCCCACCAATCAACAATATATTTATTATGCATGTTGCTTATTTTGGAACTCTCCTACCTACGTGTGCTTTTCAAAGTTTAATATCGAGGATTCAGATCACCAATTTACTTCATAGTGACTACCTAGAAGCTTTGAATTAATCACTTAATAATTCATTGTGATCGAAATGGTTGTATGTCAATCTTCATATTTTTGGAGGAGTACCTTTAGCCACCAGGTTCCTAAAACTTTATGGTGGTGCTGTCCAATGGAACTTTCTGTGGTGATGGAAGTGTTCACGTCTGTGCTATCCAATATGCTAGCCACTGGATAGTGTGATTGAGGAAGTAAATAATTAAATTATTTAGGCAATAAAGGAGCTCAGTTTAGATATCCTGGGGGTGGGTAGGTGAGTGTAATCTGATCAGATTTATCTTTTTGTAAAACAAGACTCAAAGAAAAGCTTTTAGACTCTTTTAAAGATATATTTTAGAAATTATACTTCTCAGTATCCACATATGTATTTAATTTGAAATCTGATTTAAACTTAACATGGTTTAGAAACTAGATTATCCTCATAGGTGTTTCTGATCAGTTTTTGAAAACTGAGTGGCTAAGGAGTAAGTTTTAATCAGGAAATGCTGTCATTGGGTTTTCCCCCATTCAGTACTGAGAACACTCAGTAAGAATTGCACAGAGTGAGTTTTGGAGTGTTCTTTGTTTGAAATCCTTCATTAGATCCAGGTGTACTTCTAAGACTGTAGCAATCATATATCTAATTGGAAATCATTTTTAATTGAGAACAGAACTGAGTTAGAAATAATTTTGATACTTGTTTTTATATCCACTACCTGATAGCCACTGAGTAACAAATATGAGAGGTATTTTTAATTTTTAAAAAAAAAACATATTTAGGAAACTAAATCCAAATTACTTGAACTATGAATTACTTATCTTTAAGGAATTCCTTCCAAAGTTTTCCTTTTATAATTTAAATAAATAATATAATGTCTGACACATAGTAGGCACTTGTATACATTTATCAAATGATTTACTATGTGTGTTTCTGAAATATTATTAATAGAATCTAGTAGATAATTATTATTTTTATGACTTTTTATATTAAATAATTCAAAGATTTAATTTGCCTGGCAGAAAACTACCTGTCAGAAAAGCTTCAGAAATCGTGTCTGTAATATGAATGATCAGCTCTCTACCAGTAAATGTGAATACACTATTCCCTTTATCTAACAGTAAACTCTTTTTTCTTTTCCTTCTAGAGCTATACTTATCTAAAACTTTGAAGGACGCAGAAACTTAAATTATTTTAATATACATTAAATAATTCTTCATAAATGATACTTTTTATTTTTTATAAAGTTATATGTTATTTTACATTTTCTCTTACTTGACCATGTCTAGTATCAAGAGACTAAGAGCAAAAATGAGCATTTAAATTCTTGTATTCATTATTTAGAGACAATGTGACTTTTTTTTTTATGGAGGTGCATACTGTGGTTATGATGAGAAACCTTGTCTCTTAGTGAGATTTAAAAAGAGATTTAATCATGTTCAAACAGAATATTTAAATAAATATTGTTCTATTTGCTGTTGGTAATTGCAATGGGTAAAATGTACCCATAATTTTGATCTTGGTCTTTGTTTCTGCACTTTTAATATATTGTGTGCCTTTCAGTGTTTTGAAAATGAGGATTGGGAGTTTTGTGAATTGATAAATAGCTCTTGAGCAGAATTATTTGTAAACAGGAACTTTTAGTTTTGTATGTGACTGTTTTAATTTGTTTTCCCATAGCACAATGGAAAGAGTTGGAGCCTCAAGCCTTACCACCAGGCCTCATGGTAATAGAAGAAATAATTTCTTCTGAGGATGAGAAAATGCTTTTGGAAAGTGTTGATTGGACAGAAGGTACAGATAATCAAAATTGTAAGTAAAACTTTTAAAATCTGATATTTAAAAATTTCTTCCTCCCTTTTTGATTTATTAATATTTCCTTAAAATTACTGAAAGTAGCCTGAATCTAATGTTAGGCAAATCATACTAACAATTATTAGGAACATTAATAAAAATAACATTTATATAGCTATCAATTATATAGCTCCAAACTGATTAATATTTATTACCTAACATTTATTATTACCTAACTTATATTATTTTTTTCATTCCTCTCCACCCTAAGGCAAATTTTCCATGTGGAATCAGCAGTTCAGTACCAATGTAGTAAGAGCTTCCTGGAGATATTTGTAAATTAGAGTTGCTCTTGACTCTTTCTAGATCATTAGTAGTCTTGTGAGTGGCAGTGTACATGTTTAGCTTTCAGATTGATTGGGTGAAATTCTTTAAAAGAGTTTGTTACAATTTTAAACTTGAAAGAACAGCAAAGATGAGGCAGAATGGTTAATTTTATTAAAGACAGTAATTTAACAATTAACAGAAATTTCCATTACTAAACTAATCCTTACTCAAAATGTTGACTTTGAAATATACAAAGGAATACAATTCTTTTGCTCCCCAATAGTTTACTTTCTTCTCTTCACACAGTTCAAAAATCCTTAAAACACAGAAGAGTAAAGCATTTTGGTTATGAATTCCTCTATGAGAGCAACAATATAGATAAAGATAAGCCATTAGCTGGGGGTAAGTAATTGTTAATAAATTCTGGTGCAGAAGAAAAGATTTAATACATTAGAAGTGTAATATAGTTGGTAGGGCATGTTTCATTTGTCATGTGTAGATAAATTTGCAAAACAGTTGATTTAAAATGTTTTAATTAGATAAATAGTATAGTTGTTAAAAAAAATCAAACATATGGATAGAGCTAAAGTTCCTCTTCACTACTGTCCTTGTGTGCACACTTCTCAGAAGTATGTACTATTAACGGTTTAGTATATGTACATCCTTTCAATTCCTTAAAAAATGAATTTACATTCAAATATATATGCCTATACAAGTGCATAGTTGTTAACATATACAGTATTGCATGGCATTATGGCATACATTGTATATCCATATATTGCGTGTATCACGCCAACTTGTTCTTTTCCCTTCACTGTATGTCTTGGAGATCTTATATAGATTTTTATTTTGCCAAATGACCCATAATAACATACTCAATTAGTTCCCTATTGATAGACATTTAGGTTATTTCTAGTTTTTAGTTTTTATAAGTAGTGCTACAGTGAATATCTTTATGCACCTCTTTCTGCACTATGCATGAGTTTCTCAAGGGAGACTCCTAAGAAGTAGACTTGTGTCAAAAGTCATGCTCATTAGAAATGTTAATAGATACTGACAAATTGCCTCCCCAAACAGCTATCCCAGCATATTCCCACTAAATGTATACCCTCTTCTACCCACCCCTACCAACACGTGGTATTGTAAAACTTTTAAATTTGTAATTTCCTGATTAGTAGTAAGGTTGGTCATTTGTATTTCTTTCCTGTGAATTCCTTTTCATCTCCTTTGCCAGTTTTTCCTAATGGATTGTCTAATCGATTAAGAATTTGCTATATATTCTGGATAGTAATCCTTTGGTATAATTCTTCATTAGAGCTAAATTTAGCTATTTTTTAAATGACTTTAGTCTTTCCTTCTATCATAAAGTAACATTTATGACTCCAATAAAAGTAAGTTAGTTCAACTTTGAAAGGTGTTTTTTTTTTAGGGAAATAATTTAAAATAATTAAATTTGAAATAACGAAAAGAAAGTGGTCAAGTTAATTTCCAAAATGTAGTATACTTTTATAATTTTATTGCTATTTTACTGAATACCAAAATTGTTCGTACAGTTGTTCTTTTAGACTTTTTATTTGAAAAAATTAATGAAATAACTTTTAAGGTTCTTAATTTTTATTTTTACTTTTTAATTTTGTTTTCCTTGTGGGTTCATTGTTATATTAATGGATCTGACTGCTAAATTAAAAGCTGAGTGATTTTTATTACAGTGACTTTTTTTTATTCTTGGGTGAAACATACAACATAATTATTTTAGTTTTGTCATTATGATTACTGACTTTAGGTCTTCCTGACATTTGTAATAGCATTTTGGAGAAATGGTTGAAGGAAGGTTACATTAAACATAAACCTGATCAATTGACCATAAATCAGTATGAACCTGGACATGGTGAGTATTTCTTCTTTTAAAATTTCAATCATATGTTTCAAAACTAAGTAGCTTACATAACTCCGTAAGATCAAAGATGCTCTCTTTTAGCTCAAACTATTATATTACTTTGCTTATGTTTGTTACCTGTGTTGACCTCAATCCCTTGCAAATCTACGCTTCAATCCCTTGAGGAACTTGCATCTCAAAGTGTGAATAGATTGGCACAAACCAGTTTGTGTTTTTTTTTTGTTCTCCTCTCAAAATTTCACTTAGAAAGAGAGACAATGGCTTCAAAAACACAGGAGACATATATAATGGAAGAAACTAAATAATTTACAGATACGGAGAAGGAGGATAATTGGTTGGATGATCTTTTTCTTTCTCTATTTGAGAATGTGGAAGACAATTTTAAGATGGCACGTTGGTGAAAAATCTGTAGGCTATTGATTTCTTGTTAGTAGCATCTTCATCTGATACTTGTAGTAATCAAATGATTTTAAGGGTTTTATTTATTTATTTATTTTGGCTTAAACAACAGAAATGTATTTTTTCACAGTTCGGAAGCTGTTGAGGTCCAAGATCAAGGTGCGGTGGATTGGGTTCCTGTTGAGGGCTCTCTTGCTGGCCTGCTGTGGGCCACCTTCTCTCAGTGTGCTCACATGGCCCTTTCTCTCTGTGTGAATGTGCACAGATATACAGAACTTCCACTTCTTATAAGGCCAGTCTTATCAGATTAGGACCCCACACTTATGGTCTTTTTAATTTAAGGGTTTTATTAATGGCAGGAATTGTAGAGTTTTATTTTCTTTACTACATTTGTCACAGTGAAAACTGAAGGCAGAACATAGCTTTAGATCTGTAGCCAAGTGGAGTTGTTAATACTTCACGTCTGAGTTAGAGAGACATACTGACGTTGTCAGTGGGACAGCTGGACAACTGGAGACTTCCCCCAGAGAGTCAGAGGCTGCTCCCATAACATAGGACATGAAGGAGCGTGCGTTAGATCCTTCAAACCAGCTATCTCTGAAAAAGAGAGAAGAAAGGGCTGAGCCAAGTGAGCTTGGCTGTAGACTAACCAATTAGCTAAGGCATTCCTTGTTTCTCTTATTTACCCATCTATCTTTCCATTGATCTGTAAGCTTCTTGAGGATGGGGACTGTCTTACTTGCTTTGTGTACCCTCACCATGTAGCAATGTTTCTTTTACTTAAGAGGTGCTTAATTAATATAGATTGATAGATCTATGGAGGAAGGCTTATCTTAATTATTGATACGTTTAGTCTTTACACCTGGCTGTTGCTTTTGTTCTGCAAGTACTTGGGAATCCAGTGTTCCCAGGAAAAAATTACTTTTGTGTTTATCTTTCACATCTTCTTCTTGGGCTAGAATTGGATAAGTGTCCTGGTTAAGCAGTGACTCCCAACCCTTGATTTTAGAATCAAGTCCCAATGGCACTTTAACTTGAAGTTAAGACAGTTTTAGTTTAGATTTAGTTTAATATATTTTAGTCGCATTCACGTTAAGTGTTTTCTTTTAACTGAAATTACAGTACCTTCCCAATTGCCAAACAATGTTTTCACCATACTAGTGTGAAGCTATATTTAAAGTCATCTGAAGTCTAAAAGGAAAAATGAAGTGACATGTTATTCTATTTTCCATCTTAGGAATTCCTGCTCATATTGACACACATTCTGCTTTTGAGGATGAGATCATTTCTCTCAGTTTGGGGTCAGAGGTAAATGTTCAAACATTTTTATTAGCTATCAGCATATGTCTTACCTTGTACAATGCCCTTTTCATAGGATTTACCCACATTCTTAATTAAAATGAATTACAATTTAAAAAATGTAAAGGAAGGGCACCATTAACACTTTGATTTCTTACAAATGTGAAATTATCACAGCCTCTTCTTTTCAATAGCCAAAGTTTTATCTGTCAGCTTATCGGATGCCAGGAAAACACTTGTAATTTAATTTTTTATTTTATACATATCACTTTTAGCAAAGTTAAAATCTAGACTTCCCTTGGTGCACCCTGGCCAACTTTTGACTTGCTTGATGCAGTGTTGCCATCTAGTGGCAAAAGGCAATAGCTGCAGGCCATAGAAAAACGAAACAAAACTAAAATGTATGTGTCCAGAATTTTGATAAACTTTTAAAATATATTACCTGATTCAGTCTTTTCAAAAACTCTAAGCAATCGAGGGCAATATCTTCATTTTTACAGACGAAGAATAAGAGACTCATGCTGATTCATTCATTTGTTTTCGTAGCAGCACTTTGCTTGAACTCCTAAGGAAGATATTAAAAGTGTGATGTAAGGTGTTTCAGGCAAACTACGGGCAGAATTTTAGGTAGAAATCAAAATTTTAAATCTAGAAGAATCCTTAAAATATGAGGCCATCTAATCTAACTGGCGGTTGCATTACATTCTGATCTTGCTCTTGGAGGCAAATACTATTTACCAGTTTTTGTTTTTCCACATTTGTGTAGTTCACATCCATGCTTTGGCTTCTTAACGTTTGCTGAACTTGTGTGATCATGTTGATATGGTAACTAGACAATTAGTGCTGTTTCTTTGATATGACAAAACCATCTTATCAACTACATGTGTGGAGTCTTAAAATAGGTGCTTTCAAAAATAATGAGCATGAGAAGGAAGGAAGGAGCTTTTCTCTGGTTTATTTTTATTTTTATCCCCCATCTTACTTGTAGCTTTAGGGGAGCAGTGAAGAACATCTTTGTTTTTTCTTCCCAACTGTGTAACCAGTTGAGAAGTGAGACAAAAGATAATTGAAGATCAGAGTGTCAACTTTACTACTGAGAAAACTGATGACAGAATATGGCTTTAGATCTATATCCAAGTGGATTTGTTAATATTTCACCACTGAATTAGAGACATACTGACCTTATTGCTGGCACAGCTGGACAACTGGAGACCTCCCCTGTTGAGGCAAGGGCTGCCCCTATAACATAGGACAGCTGTCGCCAACCTTTTTGGCACCAGGGACCGGTTTCATGGAAGACAATTTTTCCATGGATGGCGTGGGGGGAGGCGGAGCTCAGGCAGTGGTGCGAGCAATGGGGAGCGGTTGTAAATATAGATGAAGCTTTTCTTGCTCACCTGCCACTCACCTCCTGCTGTGCACCTCCTCCCCCACCTAGTTTCATGGAAGACAATTTTTCCACAGAGGGGAGGGGAAGGGGGGTGGTGGCGGAGCTCTGCGGCCCAGTCCCTAACAGGGCATGGACCCATACTGGTCCACGGCCTGGGGGTTGGGGACAGCCGACATGGGATATGAGGAGTGTGTGTTAGATCCTTCAAACCAGCTGGCTCTCAAAAAGAGAGGAAAGGGCTGAGCCAAGTGAGCTCGGCTCCTGACTAGCTAGTCAGCCAAGGCATTCCTTCTTTCTTGGGGAGTTGTAAGTGAAGGGGTGGAGAAGAGCTAGGAGTATGCTTTCTACTTTTTACTCCTAGGGAAATTCCATCCCCTCCCAGGGAAATATGAGGTATGGGGACTCAGTGTCCCACCAACACTCTACAGAGGCATTATGCAGTTTTCAATTAGAAGTTATAAAGAGAGGAAAATCTGCCCTTTAGTTGAACTGAAAATCTGGTGGAATTGTCATCTTCATTTGGTGTTTCTGGAGACATAATTTTCAGCTGCCAATTGAATGATGGAGTTTTTGGTTAAAGCTCTCTTTGTAATAGCTGGAAAATATGTACATGTTATAAATTATGACAGGAACAGTAGATTTTCTTTTAAAGATAGATTTTGAAGATAAGTGAATCTTTGTAATTTTGAAAAAAATATTTACTAAACATTTCAGTTTATCATGCTATTTAAAACAGACTACTAAATTTGGGCCTTTATTTCATCTATAAAATGGGATTAATAATATTTCTTTCCTGCTGAAGGATTATGATAGGAATAAAATGAATTAATGTATGGAAAATGTTTTTCAAACTCAGAGCAATCCATACGTGTAAAAGCTCATTTCGGTATGCTTGTTCTAGGGTTCCGTACTTGAATCATTCACTTCTATAGCAAGGGGAAACTCATGTTCCCATGGCTGAGAAGTCAGATTTTAAGACGTCACCAGAAAGAAAGATGGCTTTCCATTCTTGCACCCTGTGCTTTTCTGGTTTTTTTTGATGCTATATAGTTACTTGAATTCTCTTCTAGCACCTTATCCCAGACCTAGAATCTTAGTACCATCCCTTCATACATTTTTTTAAATTTTTTCGTCTTTGACATCATCAGTTGTTTTTAAGAAATTTACTGTAAGTGCTTATACTAGCTTCCATTTCATTGTAATAATTTCATCAGAGGCATTGTTGTTTTGTTGTTTTTTGGGTTTTTTTTTTGGTAGTGGTTTTTGGTTTTGTTTCTCCTCAGCTAAAATCCTTGAGGTTATATTTAACTTCTATTTTCTTCTCTTTTTTGGGAAATTTTTAAGATCTTTCTTAATTCTTAAATGCTCCAACTCAAGGTGTTCCCATGAAGTATTCTTTAATATAAATTTTACATAAATGCCTTATTTTTATCTTATTTTTATGACTACTTGAGCATATTCTTAAAACTTTTGTAGTGCATCTAAGAGATAGTGTACCTTTCATAGTAAGTCAGACTAGTCTTGCTTTTTTCAAATATATTTATTGTATTTGTTTTGCCTCTACGACTAAGTTGTGATTTTCTTTAATGCTTTTGTACCTCCAAAGGTATTATAGATATACATATATATGTTATATGATATGTATAAAAGTGAGGATGCTTTCAGTAGCAAATAATAGCTGAAAACTCAAATAAAAATGATTACACAACAAAGACAAGTTAATATATAACAAGATGTTTCAAGGAAAGCTAGTTCCGAAAAGTTTTAACTTGTTGGCTTAGCTCAGTGATTATTCATCAAGGAACCAATCAGGTTCTTTCCCTCTCAAATACCAAATGCTCGTATACCTAAGGACTAGCTTAGGGAAATATACAACAAGGGGTAGAGTGCATCAGGACATATAAGAATAATATACACCCTGTGAAGTCAATTAGACTTTTGCTTTTAAGTACTCCTTCACTAATAGGTTTGTCCTGTAAATTGCAACCTCCCTTTGCTGGCCAGATATTTTGAAAGATGCCTTTGCCATAAACCTCCTTGTAATAATGAACTAGTAATGTTCTTGGGCAGATAATCAGTTCATTAAGTATCTATAATCAGTTCATTAAGTACCATAAGACTTGGTCATCTGAGGATAAAAATGACCATGTAACATGCATGTATTTAAAACCAGAATGAAACTTTTATTGTAAGAAAGAGAACATTTTTGGTTAAGACTTACCTGGAAAAGTGAAACTACAATTTATGAAGACGGGTTCTTAAACATTTTTTATTTAGCAATATTTAGATTATATTACAACTGTGCACTAATTTTTAGGACAAAGAATGAGTCACATGAGTTTTGTTTTGGTATTGTTTTTCTGATAAAACATGATAGCATGATAAAATTTCTTTATTTGACTGTTACAGCTTGATTATAAAGAGAGCCTTTGTTTCCCAAAAATATTATCGAAGTCTTTATCTGTTTTTCCAAGAGTCTGTCTTAAACCTCTGATATTCACATTATTTCATTTAGAAGCACCAATTGTGCATCTTTGTTATGTTATTTTCTCTTCTTCATTGTAAAAGTCCTAACTGCCAGAATTTTATATGTTAAATGTCTTTGCATGTGATTTAAGTGGTTCCCTCACATTCCTTTCATCAACTTCAGAAAGTCTTCTATCTTTTGCGAGAATTGTAATTTTAATGTGTTTTATATTTGTATTGCATTGGCTAATATATAACACTAACATTTACTGGACGACCAACAAATGGATTACCATATGGGCAGAGATAGCTACTGGCATTGAAGAGAGGGAGATATTTGGGTAAGTGCTAATTTTATAAGAAGTTGGTTCATAGGCTGGGCACGGTGGCTCATGCCTGTAATCCTGGCACTCTGGGAGGCTGAGGCGGGCGGATCGTTTGAGCTCAGGAGTTTGAGACCAGCCTGAGCAAGAGCGAGACCCCATCTCTACTAAAAAAATAGAAAGAAATTAGCTGGACAACTGAAAAAAAAAAAAATATATATACATATAAAAATTAGCCGGGCATGGTGGCGCATGCCTGTAGTCCCAGCTACTTGGGAGGCTGAGGCAGAAGGATTGCTTGAGCCCAGGAGTTTGAGGTTGCTGTGAGCTAGGCTGATGCCATGGCACTCACTCTAGCCTGGGCAACAAAGCGAGACTCTGTCTCAAAAAAAAAAAAAAAAAAAGTTGGTTCGTTGGTAAATATTTCTTATTATGATGACTTTTGCAATTTAGTGGGCTGAGATAATTGGCTACTTGATGAAGACCCCCTCTTTGGAATGCCTATTAGGGGCTGCATCTTTTATTTATATTGCTTGTTCTCTTTCCAGGCCCATGCTTTCAGCAAATAGCTATTGAGTCCAGCCTGATCTCCTGTCATAGGTTATTGAATAAAAATTCTTTATGAAATGTCTTGAAATACTCAGCTGAATGTTTTTGTAGCTTTTCTAGGGTTTTTCAGTCTGGCCTGTGTGTCATTTGCCCCAGAGATATTCTGATCCTTTCTGATCCTGCAGCAGTTCTCATCATTTCTGTCAGGAATGACTCACAGGGCACTTCTCTAAGAGTTTATTGCTTTCACAGACAAATGTTTCTTTTTCTTTTCTTTCTTTCTTTCTTTTTTAAGAGATAGAGTCTTGCTTTGTCACTCAGGCCGAAGTACAGGGGCACGATCATAGCTCACTGCAACCTTGAACTCTTGGGCTCAAGTGATCCTCCTGCCTCAGGCTCCTGAGTCACTGGGTCTCCAGGCATATTCCACCATGCCTGGCTAATTTTTCATAATTTTTTTGAGAGTCAGGGTCTCACTATATTGCCCAGGCTGGTCTGGAACCCCTGGTCTCAAGCAATCTTCCTGCCTTGGCCTCCCAGAATGCTAGAATTACAGACATGAGCCACTGCATCCAGCCTCGCTACTTTCTGATCTTCAGCCACAAACTGGGAAAAACACCTAGACATTTTCTTTATGCCACTTAAAACAAATACAAACTGGACTCTAGACATACTGACTTCATCTCCAATCTCAAATTCAGCCCTCAGTATTTGCATTTATAAACAGTGTTTACAGCTTCTAAAACCAGTCTCTCCTTTTTGTTTTTAATCTTGATTCCAGGCCTCACACTTTATTTTTATATGAGATGCCTTGCAATATTTAGTTCCCAAAGTTCTGACGTATGGATTGTCTCTGCTGTATAGCTCCTTTCTCGTTTCTCTCATCCTTTATAGCTTATTTGTGAAATTTTTCATCTATCTTTGTAGTTCCCTTAGTGTTAAAATAGTGATCTGCCATCCTAGTGAGTATATTTCTCTTTCTTATGTGTTTGTGTGTGGTTTGTATCTATAGCCATGGTTACTTCCATATGGCTGTATATATTGATGGAGATGAGGAAAGAGAGCATAACTCTCATGTGGACTATTTAGTGACATCACAGTATACTTACCATGGCTTGGGCCAATCTTCATTTTTCTTATCTAACATGTCTCTAACATTCAAAACTTCTAGAGTAGACAAGTAGATCTGGTTCATGGGCTAGAAATAAATAAATACTTCACCTTGTTTGCTTATATCAGTTTTTATGTATTAAATTTTATTTTCACTTTTAAGAATTTTCCCAGAACTTATGCTCTGAAGATTCTCCTATTTTTATGTAATTTTCTCATCTTTCAAGATCTCATGGAAGTCACAATTCCCTTTTGCATAAATTGGGCAAATGAGAGTCAGTGCTGACAGTTCTTAAAGTGTATTCTTTATCTCCTTTACATGGAGTAGGATCTCTTTTTTCATGCCCCCTTCATGCCAAAAGAATAGTGGCAAAGACATATACCTATTTCACCAAGTACGCTGCTAACAGAGTCTATTTCACAGCATGACATCATAAAATAGAATATTCTGCTATATTTGAAAAGAGTACCCATTCTTCTATCTTTTCGGTTAGAATCGTGTGCATTTACTTTGTAGCAAGAAAGCAGCATTATATCACTCCAGCTATACTGTAGAACTAGAATAAGATTTAGAAAATCAATGGAGTTCAGAAAATTACGGTGGAAGCCTGCTTAGGTGATATAGTTGGTACTAGCGAGTTCACTTAAATTAGGGAGTAATAATAAAAGATACATATGTACTGCAAATGTTTTAACTTAACACATATAAATTTACTCACGGATATTTTGTTGTGGGGCCAAGGACTTTTTTCTCTGAGGGTCCACAGTCTGCCTTGTCTTTTCCAGTTTCCATTTCTTTAAAGTAAAGCAAATGCATAAAGACATTCACAAAACCATCTAAGTGCAGGATTTTGTGTATTGATGTTTTTATATCCAATATTTTATTATTGAATTATCACATCTGTTACAACAATGTATTTATTTGCTCACTTTTATTGAGTCTTTCTACAACATTCACCTTGGTTTATATAGAAAGATACTATCTTTTCTTGCTCAGTGTTCATTCATTTGTTTAATATTTAATTAAATTAAATAATTACAAGGACGAGGGTAACTGGAACAAAGAGGTTTGGAAACATACACAATTTGATTTGTTAAGCATGCAGCTCTACTGGTGAGGATATAAGTGCGTGAACATACTGGAACATTGCCTATCATCAATAACCATTGAGGGAATGAGTGTGCTTTACAGAAATAATGGAACATATGGTTGTTTAAGTGGATGTTGGTTGACAAAGTGTTTACTTAATGTGACTAACATTGTCCTCGGCAAATGTCGGGGATACAAAAATATTTTCTACCTTGATTTTTTTTCCCCTCAGATGTTAGACCTGAATATCCAACATTCTAAAAGAGATTTTAACTTGTCTAAATCAAAACTTATTATCTTTGTTTTCAGCCATTTACCATAGAGAACAAATCTGTGTTCTTTCTGGGTTTCCTCCTCTGGTTAATGGCCCCACTGTCTACCAATCGATCAATTCAGACCCTGGGAAATAGTCTTGACATGTATTTTTAGAATTGTAAGCTTTGCTTTTAAATACTGCTTTATTGCAGCCCAGGTTTTCTTTTAAAAACTGCTTTGGTTAGGGAGGGATCTCATACCTTGTGCTGAGAAAGAATTCTTGACTCAAAGGTTAGGATAGGTTTGAAGCAAGAAGTTTATTTTACTCTCCAAGAGAGGAAAGGGCATGGCGTGAAAGAAAGAAGTGCCGTCCCCGAGGATAGTGGCTTGCTTGGGCTTTCACTGGGATAAAGGATAGAGTATGGTTATTGCTGTAAAATGATAACAGAAGGCAGTTGTGTTTTTTTCTTCTCTGCTAGACTGGCTTTACCGGACTTCTTGGAACGTGGTCTGGTGGATGTGGAGGAGAGTCACACTCCTTTTTCTGTCTGCTCAGTACTTTTCAAGTGCTGTAAAACAAACTCTTAAAAAAACAAGGTAATCCACAGATGGTTAAGCAAACAAAGGGGCACTTGTGTGCAGTGATATTTTTCTCCTGTCAGATGGTTTACTAGCGGTGGGGTCCTTTCACTTCGTAGAGGTGTAATTGACATTCAATAAACAGCACATATTTAATATACACTCATGAAAGCTTCACCACACTCAAGACAATGAACGTACTCATCATTCCCAAAAGTTTCCTCATGCCCTTAGTTTTCCTCATGCACTGAAGATTTCATTTACTTTTTTTCTGGCTTACGTTATTGCTCTTGTTACATTTGAGGGTGACTTGTTTATTTCTCTGGCTTCTTTTAAGGTTTTTTGTCTTTTATCTTTTGTTTTCTGTAGTTTCATTTTGGTGAGCCTACTTATTCTGGTTATTTTGATGAGTTTGTTTTTTCTCCTTGGGGTTAATTTGGTTTCTTAATCTGTGGATTGTTTTTTTCCCATCAATTTTTGGAAAATTCCTAGTCATTGTCTCCGTAGATTTTTCCTCCGCCCCGTTCGCTCTCTTCATTTACGTTTTCTCTGTATACTTTATTTTACTTATCCTGTCTTCTATGTTTTCTATCTTTTGTTTATCCATGCTTTACTCCAAATAGTTCTTCTGTCACCAATCTTTCTTTTGCCTTGTCTAATTTGATTGTAGTTTCCTCTAATTCCCCCCTTAGGTCATTAAATATGAAATGTCCAATGGTCAAGTAACAGAAAAATGTAAAATAACATATAACTTTCTAAAGAAATAAAAAATATCATTTATGAAGAATTATTTAGCATATATTAAAATAATTTAAGTTCCATGATGGCAGTCATATTCAAAAATAACACAAATTTTGGACTTATCCATGGTTTCACAAAAACTGCTCTAAAAAAAAATTTGAAAGATAATCACAAGCCAAACCATGTGTTTGAAAGACTGGGGATGTACCTTCACAATAAACATAAAACAGGAAGTGTCAAAGTGAAATGTCAGCAATATCAACTGTCAAACTTAGTACTTAAATTGGACATTTCATACTTAATAACCTAATGTGTTCGTAGAAAGCTCACAGGTGATTGTGTTATTTAGCTAGAATTTTGAACAATTGAGTTAGAAAACACTGAAATGTTAAAGCTGTATAGTATCAATTCCAAAAGCAGTCAGATTTCAAATTTATTCTTTCAGGCAAAGAGTAAATAAAAATGAAGTAATATAGGCCCCCAGCGGCATTTCTAATCATCATTCAATTAAATATTCCAATACAGTGCTAGAAACTGAAAAAGTTAAAGCCTGTGTATATTGTTTTCTTATCCTTGGGTCCAAAACCTGGTGTTTGTACCAGGGCTGAATTCAGCATTGATCAAGTCAGGAGACTTGGGTTCTAGCTCATCCCTATTAGTAACTTTTAATTGACCATGAAGAAATCACTTTATTTCTGTACTTCCTGTATTAAATTGAGGTTGGCACATAATGCTTACATTTTAATTGTCATATGGAGTTGATAAACAATTAGTAATAGTAATAGCAGCCACTATTGCTTCTATTCCTATCATCATAAACACTGCCGTTACCATGATCATCACCACCAGCAACTAACTACCTATTTTATGCTAGGGACTATGGTAGATGCTATATTAAGTGACCTTTTGTTTATGGGGAGCAATCTAGGGTCTGAGGAATGGATATACCCATGACTGTTGTTCTTATTACTCTATCTCATTTTGATTATTTGTGTATATGAATCTGTTATTTATTTTGCATAAGGAGGAAAGCCTAGAAAATAAACAAATGGAATTTAGGAAGGCTTCTATCCAAAAATATATTTGTCGAGTATAATGTACTAGATAGACTCTAACAAGTAAACAAAGATAAAATTTTAAAAATTTATTTTTTAAGCTACAATTCTTCATTACCTTTGTAGCCTTATCATATATAAAGTAAAACTTAATTTTATCAAAGTAATTTGTTACTGACTCTTTTGAGAGCCCATTTTTGAATGATGGTGGATTTCACTTCATAGTTCCTACAAACAAATGAAGCAAATTAATTAAGCCACAGTGATAAATGAGAACTCATAGCAAGTGGTCTCAATGTAAACACATAAGCATGAGCATATTATCTCTTAGGCATTTAAGCTAAGTATTTATAATACTCAACATGCTTTGTGATTCCAGTCTAGCATCTTTTCTTTTTCAAGCTTATTTTTCTATTATGCAATATGTATCTTGTTCTCCATTGTGCCATTTGGCAATGTGTTTAGAACATTGAGCTAAAAGATGCCTTCTCTTTTCATTTTATATTACACTTGAGCCTAGCTAGACAAAACAGTTCAAAACCATCTGTATTTGGGGGTGAAGAGGAAGAGATAGCAGAATCTATTCATTCAACAGCTGAGACCTAGTTTTGGAAGGCAGAGTTGTATTTGAATGGTAGAATTTGCCAACTTCTGCTATAAAGTAGATTTTTTGTGATGTTTTCTTTTAAAATTTTTCCTTATCTAATTTTGCCTATTCCACATGTGCGATACTACAGGCATGTTCCCAGATGTGTACCCTAAATGTATACAGAAGCATCAAATGATACTCTGTCTCTCATTTTTTCTCCTAGCAGTGATGAGAAATAAGTGTCTTTGGACTGCAATGGTACTTAGCTGCTGCATATATGACTACTACTCAAGGGCCCACTCTTCTATGTCATAGGGCACCATCACAGTTTATCCCCTCTCATGACCAGACTATGGACACCTGTACTTTATAAAATTGCTGCTGACTGCAGGACACGGGAGCAGAGCTTGTTTTCTTTTAGTCATTTTCAAATGGGAGTTCTTGTATGTTGATTCAGGATGTGTTGGTGACATTGTCTCTTTTCCTTTGAGTTTCGCAAGACTTGGTAATTTTGGGATTCCAACTTTCAAGAAATTTAGCCAAGTGGGTTTAAGTCTCCTCTGTGTGGTTTCGTTTTGTTTTGTTCTTGTTTTTTTTGTTTGTTTTTTTTTTTTTTTTGAGACAGAGTCTCACTCTCTTGCCTGGGGCGAGTGCCGTGGCATCAGCCTAGCTCACAGCAACCTCAAACTCCTGGGCTCAAGCAATCCTACTGTCTCAGCCTCCCGAGTAGCTGGGACTACAGGCATGCGCCACCATGCCCGGCTGATTTTTTTTCTATATATATATTTTTAGCTGTCCAATTAATTTTCTTTCTATTTTTGGTAGAGATGGGGTCTCGCTCTTGCTCAGGCTGGTCTCGAACTC
>RJWJ010028883.1:0-21078 GCA_004363605.1 Indri indri | reverse complement strand
TTTTTTTTTTTTTTTTTTTGCCAAATTTGGCAACCACACACAGGGTCCCCTCCCACCCCATCTCCTCGCAGGGAGAACCTTCCAGGCCCCTGCTCCGGCGGCAGAAACCCTGACAGGAGTCCCTTGTTCTCAGCTTGCGGAGACACCAGAAGGCTGTAACCCCCCTCTTCTGGACAAAGAGCAGAAAATGCATTTCCTCGTGACATTATTCTGTCAACGTATATTTTTGGAAGGGACATGTAGAGGAGACTCCTCACAATGAGAATCATTTCTCAGAGAAACAAGGCGTTTTTGAGTTTGCTGTCTGTAGAGACCGTGGCAGTGCCGACAGCCACCACCACCTCCGGCTTCTCTGGGAGGACGTCGAGAACAGCCGACGTTGTAAGGGAAACTTTCCCTTCTGAGGCTTTTGGGACCTCATCACCTCCATTTAAAATGTGTAGGACACAGGTGGATTTTTAACTGTTAAAATGGAAAGAAAGAATAAAACAAAAATACCAGCAAAATTTCCCAGAGCAGTCCTGGGACTATGGTTCCCTGGATCAAAGCTATTTCATTTTTCAAATTGTTGAGGACTTTTTCAAAAAATTATCTCCAAAAGGGCCATTGCTTTTACTATAAAGAGATTTGGAAAGGCTTTATTTTTCTCTTTCTCTCCTTCCCTCTCTCTCTTAAGCTGAGACAAAGATGTTGAAGACAAATTATTTGAACGAAACGATCAGGAAAAAATATTTGCAAAGTCGAGAAAGATCAACAGAACGTGAAAAAAGGAAACACGGAAAGTAAATAAAATGCGTGCTAGAAAAAGATTTTATATTAGATTTTCTTGAAAATAGTTTCACATTTGACTTTGGTGTGCTGTTTTAATCACATTTAGTTTCAAATTACCATAACTTCAAATTATGACCAATTTTTCTCACTTTTCCCAAATATTTGATGATTTTTTTTTTAAAGTGGACCAAGAGAAATATTACTATGTGGACAAATACTGTATTCAGTATATTTTCTTTTTAGAATGGTCTTCAAAGGCAGTCGGGCTCTGCTCTAAAAATGGCAAAATTTTGCAAAGGCAAAAATCCTCGCCCCAATTCCCACCTGCATCCGAGCCGGGGGAGTTTACTGACGCTTAGCCAAGTCTGAAACAAGGGGTGAGTCTCTCAGTAAGCGCAGAGCAGGGCTGAACCCTAAAGGACAAAGACCTGAGCCTGCACCCCATTTCTATCTCCCATCCACCGTCTTTGCTCTCGTAGCATAGACCCAGCCAGGGTGGAAATCTCAGCCCCCGGCCTGGAGCTGGGAGGTGCGGCTTGATCTCAATTATGGTCCAATTCCAGAGGTGCCATCAAAGAGTTAACTAGGATGTCCCAGCGCGCAAATGTGGGATAATTGGGAAACAAATTCTACAAACATCTTGAAAGGGGCAAAAGACCTTTGATCTTTCCATAGAAAGGGAGACATTACAATGCTGTCTGCCTTTTGGGGCCTGCACGCATCTCCTACCAGGTTAGAGGATGGCATCTTTCTGAGAAATCAGCCGACACCTAATTCCACCGTACCTTAATTATCCTAACTGGTTTCGTATGGCCAAAGGCATTTTCTCCAAAGATTAGAGGAGAAAGAGGGACTGACAAAATAATTAAATATGCAATTTGCCAAGCGTGGGCAATATGGCTTTGAAATCACCTTTTCAGGAAGTTTTACCGCTTGTTCATTGACATATATATTGCAGGCTTCAGACTTTTATTTAAGCTCTTTTGATTGCCTTAATGGATTAATACCCGAGTACCATCAGCGAGGGGCAGAGACCCAACCAAGGCTGTTTCTAATTTCGAAAATATTGCACGCGCTTCCTCTGGTGTTATGACAAAAACAACTGTAGAATTTGCCTTCTCGCTTAAAGCAACATGCTGATCCCCTCAAATAATTGCCTGGTGTAAGAATCTGCATGTCACACATGGTGTTGTCTGTTACAGGAGACTTTCATGGTGCCAGGGCCAGGGTGCTGGCGGCGTGGGCAGGCCTGTGTCACGTGCGTTCAGGGCCTGGATCTGTTTCGGGTGGCATTCCCGAGACAAGTCTGTGTCTCCGGACAGCAGGACGCCTCTCGACCCGAGGCCCCGGCAGCGTCCAGGGGTGCGGAGGAATGTGTTGCCGCCCTGCTTATAACTCCCGACGTGGGTAAGAAACATTCCATGGAAGTGGAGGTGGGGTTTGGGGGAGGCTGCTAGTCAGGATTTGGAGAAAAATCTCAGCTTAGACCCTGCCACATCCCAGGGAGGCATCCGGAAACCGGAGTTTGCTGTGGGGGAATAGTTAGCATTCTGTGCTCACCACGGGCAGAGAGTTCAGGAAGGAATTGGGGGACGTGATTGCACCATTCCTGTCTCTCGGCTAAGCTGCTGTGGGGGGGGGGGCAGCATCTGGGGCCTCCTCTGAGGACGTGAGGGTAGTTTTATCTGGTCTGGGCCATCTGTGGGCACCCAATGGGCAGAAGACAGAGCATCTGGAACACGCAGGGTAGCCTGGCACTGAGAGAGGGGCAAGGGGGGAGACCAGAAAAAGAGCCAAAAAGAAAAAGAGGACAAAGAAAGACCCATGTAGCTACTGTCACACGCTCTTATGTGTGCACACGTGCAGAGACAGCAAGATCGCCTTTGAAGGCAGAGGGACAAGGCCTGATTGTCCCCGGGATGAGCGCAGCAGCCTGGCTTTTTCATGGTTCCCAGAGCTCCCTAATGAGGCTGTGGCCTCTCCTGGTGGGAACTTTGCTCCCTGAGATCAGCTTTGATAAAGTGGATGGGCGTCTGGGACGAGTTACTGCATTTTCCTCTTTGCCTTTGAACCCTGCAGTGGTTTTGCTCTTTCATGGCAAACAGTGGGGACAAAGCCTCTGGCCTCTATCCTTCGGCAGCGCAGGCCTGCCAGCGAGATGGCAGGCCCTGGAGGGGGACACTGGACCAGGCAGGGGCAGTGGGGCTTTGCTGGGCTCAACATCTAGACCTACTTGCCAATTGTGCACGATCTGAGTGTCATCTAAAATGCGTATCAGCAGATCACAGCAGCTGTGGGGGCCCCGGCATTGTGAGCACACGTAGGCTGACAATGGCACTGATGACAGCACCATGCCTGCTCTCTCTGCCAGCTCTAAGCCAAGTGTTGGCCCCTTTTACAGAACAGCAAACGGAGGCTCAGAGAATTAGGTGGCTTATTGGTCAGAGGCAGGAGGGGGCCAGATCTGCTATCCCACGGCTCTGCTCTCAACCGCTGCCCTGCCCAAAGGGGCAGGAGCCTCAACGGGCTCTCAGGCCCCCTTGACACGCCTGCGTTCTAGCTGTACAATCCTGCCCTTGTTGCTTCTTGCCACGACTGGGCTTTCTGCAAGGCCACGGCCATAAAGTCAGTGAGACCTCAGCCCTGAGGTCCCTGGACACCTGCCCCACCAAGGAATGTGGGGTCCAGAGGTCCCCCTGGGCAGCAGCTCTGGAGGGGATGGGGGAAGCTGAGCTAGCCACCCTGGGGCAGGGGGAGAAGAAAGGGCCTGGCGCCAGCAGCCACCCTGGAGGAACCCCAGCCCCGGGGGACTTGGCTTTGATCTCTGATGATTAAAACAAACAACCTCTCGGGCGGTTCTTCCTTGTCCGTCCTTCCTGGCTGGTGGACGCTGAGTGGCCAGAGACAGGCTGTCCAGCCCCAGTCCCAGGCCCTCGCACGGGAGATGTCCTGGTGTCAAAGGCAGCTCCAGGGCGCCCGGCTGTGGCCTGTCCCCATCCTCTGATCCCAGCTCTTTCGGCTTTTCCTCTGGGACCTGCATCGTCCTCTCAGCTGCCGCCCAGAGGGTGAGGCGGCAGGGGTGCCTGGGCCCTGAGTCCCCACCACGTTGACCTTTATCTCTGCAGGAATGACCTAAACTCTGTTCTGACTCATGAAAAAGAGGGTGTCAGTTGTAAGCTTTAATTCACTCCACCAAGTGCCCACTTTGTGTCAGGCCCTGGGCCGGCGCCTGGGGGACAGCAGGAGCGAGTGAGATGTGGCCTCGTGCACCCGTCTTCACTGGCTCATCCAGTGGCGTGTGGGCTGGGCCGCATGGCACCAACAGCGGGAGGTGGCGAGTTGGACGTTCCTGCTTGTGTGCCCGGTGGGATGCCCTGCCCACGTCCCATCGCTGACACGTCCCCTTGGGCCTCTCAGTCCCTTCGTGGTTACAGAGCACAGAGGGACAGGAAGTGATAAAAGGAGGGGCACGACGAGAGAGAGGGATTTTACCCCCAACTTTTTTTATCATGAAAATGCCAAAAGCTTGGAAAAGTTGAAAGAAGAGTCCAATGACGGCTCGGACCCGCCTCCCATCCCGGCGCGTGCGAACGTGCTTCGTCTGCATGGACGTGTGTGTAGAGCTGTGTGGTTTTTGCTTTAAGTTTGGAAGTCCTAAATGTCACCCCTGAGTACCTCAGCGAGCATGGCTAAGAGTGAGGGTCCTCTCCTAACCACAGCACCATGACCGTTTGAAGAAAATTACCAGGTGTTTGAGAGGCAGGGATTTTGAGAATCAGTGAAGACACGAGCGCTGGAGCCTCAGAGCAGGAGACGCCGTGGAGTGTGGTTACTCGAAAGGCTTCCTTCGGTTTTGGTCCCCTCTGGGGCAGCTGGAAGGGGATGGAAGGACACTCGGGTCCCGGAGTGCCAGAGAGCAGCGCGCCTGCACAGGAGGTGCTCAGGATGTGTACAAGGGATGGGTCCCCGGCCAGCTCCCACACTGGGTCCTCCCTCATGCTCCCGAGTGCAGAGCCTGTTCTTCCAGCTTTTCCCCTGCCCAGAGGAGGGGCACGCGGGGAGAGTGGGGACTTGAATCTCCATGGAACCTGGGCTGATTGGGGCCCTTCCCAGTCCCGGCTCCCGTTGGGGCCGTGGAAGCTGAGCTCAGATAAGGAGGTGTGAGGCCTTCCTAGGTGTGGGGCGACGCCTTTACCCTGTGGTGGAGCCTGGAGGCAGGGACTCGTGGGGAGATAAGCAAGCCTGGGGTTTGAGTGCCAAGATGCCCACCCACCCCCCAGTGCTGAGTTGGGTCCTCGGGAGCCTCCAGCTCTGGTGTCTGAGAGTCTGCAGAATCTCCCTTCTGACTCGGGCAGGCACGGGGTGTGCTTACCTGTGCTCACGCCTGCAAGAACGGCAGACGGAGGGCTCAGGCATGACTCTGCCTTTATCAGTGTGTGGGACTGAGTATCTCACAGGGCCAGGACAGTGGTTCTCATACGTGCACATCTGTCCCGATGTGTGAGACTTGGCAGGTGCATTTTGGTGTGCGTCCATGGACCTGGACAGCTTAGGATGCAAATCTGGGTGTGTCACCGTGTTGGAACGTGGGCCTGCACTCTGTGCAATGTTGGAAGTACACTCTTGGTACAGTGGAATATCATTCAGCCTTGTAAAATGGGGAGATTCCAACACACGCTCCAGCACGGTGAACCTTGCCGATGCAATGCCAAGTGGGATAAGCCACGAAAGACAGATGCCGGTGATTCCGGTTACACGTGGTGCCGGGGGCAAATTCATAGAGACAGAAATGCCATGGATGTTCCCAGGGGCTGTGGGGCGGGGGGAACAGGGAGTTATCGTTTCATGGGGACAGAGTTTCAGTTTTGCAAGATGAAATGATCATAGAAACGGATCGGCTGATGGTCGCACAACAATGCGAATGTACTTAATGCCGTTGAACTGTACACCCAAAAATGGTTAAGATGGTAAATTTTACATTATCTGTATTCTACCACAGTTAGGAAAAAAAGGGGTTTTGGTGCCCGTGACTGGCTGTGCTGTAAGTTTTTCTGTTTCTGAACAATGGTGGCACCCACCCCTGCCCCATGTGACGTGGTTACTTACTACTGTTCACTGGGGAAAAATATTGTCAATCACAGAAAATCTAACAGTGCCAAAGATATGCTTTGGGGATTGTGCAAGTATCAGACCCAACACCCGTTTCTGGAAATGCTGCTGCGTTTGACATGAATCTCACAGGCCAGGAATGAAACAGAGGCATTTTGTTAAAGGAAAGAACTTGATGAGCAATTGTTTTATGAAACCCAAATTTTGGCATGTTTTCACATTTTAGTTTGTCAGAACATGGAGTAATAAATGTTAAACACGTTGTTTATTATTATGCATGGTTGATTTCTTTATGATGACAATTTTATTTTAAAGTTCTTCATAGCCACTGCAGGATGAGGTGGGGATTCCAGAGAGAAGAACGGGAGAGATGTTTTACAGTTTGTTCCAGCAGGACTATGGGAGAACAGTTTTTATTAAAACAAAACAGATACCAAAAAAAGAGAAAAAAAGAAAAGAAGGGGGCGGCCCAGTCCCCAGCCCCCTCCCACGGCCGAGTCAAGGGCTGGGTGGTTGCCGGGGCGTTCTCCGGTCCCTGTTGCAGACCTCGCGATGCGATGCCGCTATGCGCTGGGAGCCGCTCCCTGCAGGGCCCGCTGGTGGAGCCTTCTGGGATAAAGCTCAGCTCTGCTTACTGTGGTCTTTGTTCCCGGGACTGATACTCGGGTGGCTGGTTTGTGGTTGTAAATGGGAGCAGGGAGCGGCAGGCAGCCCAAGGGCCAGGGCTCCCTGCCTGTGCAGGGTGGTAGCCCGCCAGGCCTGCTGCAGAGGCCATCTCTCGGGGAGAGGGGACCTGGTGTGTGAATTTCTTTTCCTAACTGCTCATCTCTGCCATTGTGCATGGAGAAGGGGTCAGGTCCCAGCCTCTGGTGGGCTGAGAGTGGTGGACCTGGGTGAGCACTGTGACCTTCACACGCTTGGCCCTGTCTCATACAGGTGAGGCACCTCCCCTCTACACATTTCAGTCTCCCCAACTGTAAAATGGGTCTCCGTGCCCACCCTTGGGCTATTTCCTGGGTGTTCAGCCTGGGCTGGGTGTGTTGTAGGCAACACTCCACTTAAACCCCAGGACGACTCTGTGTCCAGTTCTGAATCCCATTTTCAGATGAGGAATCCAGATCAGAGGAGAAGCCACCTTCTCAGATCACCCAGCAGTGAGGGCAGTGGGGTTGCGCCAGGGTCCCAGGGCTGTTGGCTCAGAATCTATGCAGGAAATAGGGCAACTGTCTTGCCCGGGCTGGCCCAGTGGGGCACTCTGTATCCACGAGGTAGCCTTGGTACCTGGCCTCAGGGCTGGGGAGGAAGTGCAGAGGTTGAGGGTCCTGGTCCCATGGCCACAACTTTTCTTAAGTCCCAGAGGGTCTCTCCCTGATGGACCTAAAGATCTGGGGTTCCTGGGTCTACACTCTTGGCCAAAGTTTGGGCAGCTGGTTAAGGGGCCATCTGGGCCCCATGCTATAGAGGTGCCAAGGGATGAATCCTGACATCTGCCTGCACAGGGGACCTTCTTCGGTGGGTTCTGGGCTGGGATGGGAGGGGCAGCAGGTTCAGGGAGCCCTCCCTGGAAGAAAGGCAGATTCTGAGAGGAAGGCACAGAGGCTGTGGTCCTGGTCTAGTGTCACAGAGGATCTTGGCTGAGGGCCACCTGCCCAGCCCTTCCTGAGGCCACTGTTGGGCCAACAGGAGTCTGAGGCTGGGGCCTGGGGTGGGTGGGGCAGCCCAGGTGATACTCCCACATCCTCAGCTTCCTTTGGCATGTTGTGGGGCGTGGAGGGGCTTGGAAGGAAATGTGCCCCCAACATTCCCCGCTAAGACTTTGTGAGTCACCTTGTTGCTTTCGCTCCCTGCCTGGGCCCCTGGCTTTGAACACAGATATTAGCCAAGGCCAGCTGAGGCAGGCTGGGCAGCGGTTGGTTTGGGGTCTGTCCCAGACTTGGCCCAGAAACATGTCGCGTCAACCCTCCAGGCCCCCAGGCCTGCTCAGTCACCATGCCTGCTGTGGGAAATGCTTTTAAGAAAAGGGTGGGGGGACCTGAGAGCACAGGCTGGGAGTGGAGTGGCCGCCTCGCTGCGGGCTGTTCACAGGGGGGACTCGCCCCTGCCCCTCTGACCCGAAGCTTCTCTAGCCGTCGCCACCGAGGCCTCCGGCGTGGCGGCCAGCTCCTCCGTAAAAGGATAAGGATCATATTCTCCACGTTTTCAGTCACACAGAAGCTGTATGCATTATTAATGTGCAATAAATGTGAGCTGCTGGAAATTAACTAAATGAAAAAAAGTATACTTCATTGTGAAAATTTAATTTTGCCTTTATTCTTTTTCTCTCTCTCTCCCCCAGCCCCTCTCCCCTGCCCTTTTACTACTTGTTATATTCTCAGAGCTCTTCAGATCTTTCAGGAGATCGTCTGAGAGACTCACCTCCTGACCTCTGGTCGGGGAGCCGAGGCTGAACTGGGCTTCGAGCCGCAGCCTAGTCGGTTACTTTCAACAGAGGGTCTGCGAGTGTCCACGAGCCGGGCGTTACTGCGTCGCACAGAGGAATGTTGTGATCATCCCCCAAGACCTTCCTTGGGGGACCTCTGTGCCTGATTTTAAAGGCGTTGGCAGAAGCAATTTTGAGAGATGCCTTTGGAAACTTGGAGAGAGAGAGAGCTCATCGTGCAATTTAAAATTCTTAAACATGAATTCAGCGGTTAAAAAGCCAAAGGACTAAATGCATTTATATATATTCAAACAAAGTATTTTAACCAATAACATCTAAGGCACGCTTTCTCTTTCTTCTCCTTCTGATTTTTTTTTTAAGGGACAAGACCTTTTCTAGGTGGTAAGATCAGTGGCGAAATTTCCCAGTGGAAAAATTTATCGACACATTCTTATTGTCACATCTCTTAATAAAACCTGAGGATTAGATTTCAAGAAACAACCTATCCACTTGAAAGAATGTTTTTAAAAAACTGTTTTTAAGAATAAAACACTCTATTAACAGATACTTTAGAATATGATTTATTACACATGCATAACAACAACAATAACCTAAAATATCAGGCCCCTAGAAATAAATCACTGCCGATCCCATCTCCCTTACATGCCAGCTGTTTTCCTGTTTCTACCGTCTCTCCCAGCCCCGGTCTGTATCATCAGATAATTTAAAAAGAGGCAGAAAAATCAAGAGACGAACCCAGCATCATCTCGGCTGTTTGGGCACAAATAGGGTTTTTAGAACGTCCTAGTTTGTCTTGGACGGTTCGTAGCTGGCCATTCTCAAGTCTTTAGAAACTGTAACTCAGGGTGTTTCCTTGAGTCACTCTGTTACCAGATTAATTTATAACAAGAAAAGAGACTATCAGTACGGTTGTTTGTGCTCGCTGCCACCTCTGCCCAAGTACCTGGTCCTGTTTCAGACGAACTGCTGTCATCCGAGAGCTGCCCGGTTGCCGGCGGACAACAGGCAAGCTGTAAATAACTAGATCTGTGGCTGCGGATCACCTCTGGCTGGCTGGCCGGCCGGCTGTGCCGGCTCCACCACAGCCCAGCTGGCAAATGTGGCTGCCTCCGCGAACAGGTGGCCCACAGGGGCCTGAGGACAGGCAGCAGCCGGGCAGCAGGCAGGTTTCTGCAACAGCCTTTAAGGACCAGCCTGGTTCCAGCCCGAAACCTCCACCCAGTGCCCAGCCAGGCCCTAGCCTCAGACCTTTGCATGAAACAGCTTCTGACACTAAAAATCAAGGTCTGTTGGCTGTTGTCACAGGAATGCAATATCCTCTGGAGGTCCCCTTATTAAAAACCAAGGCTTGCTGCTGCTGCCCAGGATAGATTTCTATTCCATTTGTATTGATCACAGGGAAATGTCTCATTCCCTGGTTGACAGATATGGCCAGCAGGGAGTGAGTTAGCGTTTGGTGGAAAACATTTGTTTCCACAGTGATTTGGGGGACTCTGAGCCAGTGCTGTGGTTATATTCATGAGGTCGTGATGGGTAATCTCTAGCTATGATACAGAATTACAGATGTGGGGATTACAGTCTTGCACAACAATAGAGCCTGCCAGGGCCTTCAGAAAGGATCCAAAGCTTCGTTTCACAGTCGGGGCAAAGGGAAGGGACTTGAAAGGTCACAGAGGCAGTGGCACTTCTAGGAATTTATCCTACAGATAATACCTGTCAGTGTGTGCGAAGGATATTCATCACAGCACTGCAAGGGCAGAGGTAGGAAACCACTCAATGCCCATCACAGGAGATCGAGTAAACAATTATGATACGAGGCAGAATCATGTGAAATTGCCATTCTTTTGCTGGTGAAAAATGGTTGAATATGGACCATCCCTTGTGAGTCAATCTAACCCATCTATCGAATGGAATGGCATGCGTCTTAAAAGAGATGGCGAGCTCTCCCAAGATATTGAATGAAAAGAGCAAGCTGCAGAACAGCGTACCTGTTATGCTCCACGTGAGTTTTTACAAAAGGAAACATACACGTATTTGCTGGTCTAAGCCCCCGCTCTCTGGAAGGAGACAAGAGATTATCCTCGGTGGGTAGCTGCCTTGGGGATGGGAATGGGGGCTGAGGGGAGGGTGACATGGGGCTGACTTTTTGCTTTACAGCCTCATCCCTTCTGGATTTTATGTACGGGTGTGTGTATGACACATACATAATGAAATTTAAAACAAAGATCGAGATGTCAGTGGAGCCCTCATTACTACCAGTTAAGAGCTCAGGAGACTCTGTGGTCTGAGAATTCTGGGCTTCAAGTCATTTCATCTCATAGAGGCTCAGTTTTCTCATCCGTCAAGTGGGGGTAACGATAGTGTTTACTTCTTGGGGTGTAACCGAAGGTTTCCTTGAGACATGGATGAGAAAGGCTCAGCACGGCGGCACAGAGAGGTCGGTAAATGACATACAAATCCTTATATTGACTTGTTTGGCATTTTGGTTTTCTTGAAAAAGTATTAAAAATAGCTGCGCATGTTTGCAGTCGGGAGCAAGATTCCTGGGTGTTACATCTGTCTGGGGGACCATTTCGCCGTTGCCGCGACGGCGGCCCATGCTGAATTTACAGGGTGGCTATGATGATTTTTTTTCTGAACCAGTAAATGGTCTTCTGCATCTCTGTGTACACAGGCAGGTGAACTAATAGAATTAAGCTTATTGGTTTAATTCCTCTGGGCCCCCTTGGCGAGGGGAGAGCAGCTGGATGAATATTTTAATTAAGCTCTGACACCCAGAAGTCAAAGTCCTGAGTGGTCCCATTGGGCAAGGTCTTGCAGTTTGGGGTTTAATCAAGTTTGGCTTCAGAGTTCAAATTTCTTCCTGGACAGAAATATGTCATTAGGCGTCCAAGATTTCCACTGGAAAAAAAAATACAACTTGACTATATTTTCTCTAGAGAATGACACCATGATTCGATTAGCCCTTTTTCCTTGACATTTTGCCCACTTTATTAACTTCTGCTTTGCTTTTAAGCAGGCAACTACTGTTTTACTTCCCTGAAGAAGCTCATAATATTATAATTCAAGTGTCAGGACAGATTAGGTTAAACGAACTGTGTAATTCCCGAAGGAAAGCAAACTTCAAAACGGACGAGGTTTGCCTTGTAACATGTCATGGATTGCATTAGCGTTGAACGGGCGATTCTATCACCTAATGTGCTAAAGTTGGCTCAAATGTTCCCCACTCTGCAAGGTGAGAAATTACTTAGCTAACAAAACATTTAGTTTTCCTCTCTTTGCATTCTTTCTTTATGAGATCCTGAATGTGACATTTTCACCAAAAAATCTCTGTGCTTATTTGTGAAAAATGTATATTAAAACCAAAACCCATCAAATGGAAAGAAATCACAGATGGTTTTATTCACAAGCAGCAGAATTAATGGCCTCTCTTCTCTTTATAAATATTAGAAGCAGATGAGTTCATTACGATTTCACCCTAATAAAGAAAACCTGCTTGATTTTGACAAGACATCGACTTATCTAATACATCTACTAAATAACAAAGCCGCTTCCCGCCCGTAAAACACGGCTCCAAAACACCGGCTTTACCCGAGTTGCTGCTAAATTAATGAAAAACACTCCAATCCAGAGACAGCAAAAGCAGGGAGCGGGGAGATGGAATTCAAGGGATTTTTGAAAATGTGACTGATTTGAAAACAGAGGGTTTCGAAATGTTTACTTTGTGATGGTTTGAAATTTTTATGTCTTTCAACAAAGCGGGCAGAGAAGTGGAACCACGTGAAAGGGCTTCTGGAAGGAGCGATTCGGCACAGGCTGGCCGGGCTGCGGCTGTTTTATCTCAGCAATCTGCGCACGTCGGGCGGTGGAGCCCAGCCCGGTCCCGCTTCTCACGAGCGCGGCCTGGCCGGGGCTTCAAAGCGCAGTTGGCGGAGCGTCCTGGGAGGGAACCGGACACCTCGCCCTGGGGACAGGGACAGGACGGCCAGCTCGGTCCTACCCCCAAGCGCTGCTGCCTGATGCGGTCATCTCGTTAGTCACGGGGAGCCCAAGGTATTTCTGTTTGTGCCGCTTTCAGCACTTGTTAAGGAAGAAGTGGGAGGCTTCACCAGAAACTGCAAAAGATGTTTTTTCTCCCCAGGGCCACAGCTGTTGGGGCCACGGCTTATCCATCATTGCAAAGGCTGTTTGAGAGAGGGAATGAGTCAGCCCTGGGGTGGGAAGCGGGGAGATGAATGGTGCGTGGGCTGCTGTCCCGGGCCCTTCTTGGCTCGGCTCCCTGGAAGGGCGTGGGCGCATAGCTGCCCAGGGAGTGCCTTTGGGGAAGCCGGCCACACGGCTTAACAAAAATGGCACATCAGCGTGGCTCTGGTATCCAATTCCACAGTTCGGGACTCTCCACCTAGAATCCTTTCCAAACTCTCCCCAGCCCCAAGACCAACAGGGGAGAGATCAGACACCTGCACAAGAATGTCAGGGCTTGGCGGGGAGGTGGTGGCCAAGGTGGAAATACTATTTCTAATCAGCTTAAAAGTGAAGGAATCCCAGTACCTCGGCACGGTCCCAGGAGCCTGCATCTTTCTCGCTGTTCTGTGCTCTCCTCCTCCAGGTGAGGGGCTGTGAGTCTCTGACAGGCCCAGGTGGAGTTCTGAGATCATCGGAGCCCTTCCTCCATGCCTTAGTTCCACATGTATCAAACTTCTGGGGAGATTTTTGAGGAAGCAACAAGTTTAAGCCAAGACCCGATGATTGAAATTCTCCAGTAAATCCCTCCCAGCCGAGCCCTGAGGCTCTGTGGTTGCTCCAACAAGCAGGAACGGCAGGAAGGGGGGGTGTTGCAAACTTCAAACAGGACCGGGGTTGGAGGGGGATTGTGCCGAGAGGGGAGGCCACCGACCACAGGCTCAGAGTTAATTAAAGAGCCTGTGTGGTGGCACCTATAAACACAGGCCCCTCCATATGGAAGCCCCAGCAACTCAGTTCTTTGCAGAGATGCCCTCTCGCTTGGCGGGTCTGGAGGGGTGGAGACTCGAACTACATTTAGGAGGGACATTTGCAGCCCTCAGGAAGGTCCCAGCCAGGGACTTTCTTCCCACCAGGAGTTCCCAGGTTGCCGAGGCTGTGTTCAAAGGCCTCAGCAGATGTTGAAGGTCAGCTGTCTTCCAGGCACTGGGCTGGGCACGTCACTGGGGAGCCAGGGGCCATCATCTCCCCATCTTACAGATGAGCAAAGTGAGGCTCAGAGAGGCAAAGGCACCAGCTGAAGGGCACATGTGGTGTGGGAAAATGAGGGTTGGAATTCATGTGCTCCGGCTCATGCTGCTGGCTGGCGAAGGACAGTGAGCCCTGCTTACATGCGACCCTCACCTCAGCCCTGCCCCCTCGCGCTGTCCTGACATTCAATCAGGTGCTGGTGATGTCTGGCCCAGCAGTTGGGGCAGGGCCTCCCCAGCTTCCCGGCGACAAATGGTTCTCATTTGAAAGGGAGGTTATAAAAACACATGCCCAAAGACACTGTCAGGGAGCTGAGGATTAATCTTGCTTCAGTCAAAGACCATTCCAAATATTTTTCTGGGGGGAGTGGGGCGGGAAGGAAGTCAGGGCTCCTGGCTGCCCCTCAGGTCGGCGGTCTGAAGGCACGCTGTGATGCAGGCTGGTGGGGGTCACAGGTCACTGCGTACCTGGCCAGAAGGAGTCTCCCCCAGACCGTGGCTTCGTGCCCCTAGTCCCTGAGGTTGGCTTTGCGGGAGGCCTAGCTCAGACCTGGACGCTCACACCGCGTTCGATATCTTGGCCACGTCTCAGGGCAGCTTAAGTTGCCAAAAGGAAGGGAAGGATTAGGCGCCTGGGACATTTTCATTTTCTGGATGGTGTCAAAAAGCTGAGTGTTTTTGCCTGGTGACTCAACCAGAGAGGGCCCTGAAGCCCAGCCGGGGGAGGGGCACTGCCTCCAAGCCCCCGGCCCAGATACCTGCGGCTGCCCAGCGAGTCCCCTGCTCGAGCCAGGGACCAGACGGAGCATTCACTCTGCTCCAAGCCAGCAGCTCCCAAACTGGGGGGGCCTCGGTCCCTAAATGACAAACCATGGGCCTCGGGGCACAGGTTTGGAGCTGTGGGAGGGGCCTCCGCCGAGCCTGCGTTACAAACCCGAGAGCGCCGTGTACTGAGAGCTCAGGGGCACGGCAATGTGCTGCAACCCAACGCCGCAACCACCCGTGAGGTAAGGACTTTCGTTATTCCATTTTACAGCTGGGGAAACTGAGGCTCAGGGAGGTGCAGGTGGCTTGGAAGCTGGGCAACAGCGATACATCTTTAACATGCTTGACGACTTTTCAAAGTAGGGACGGTTGCCCTCCCATTTTACGGATGCAAAGGTTGAGGCTCAGAGATGTGGCGTGTCCAGGCCCTCGCGTAAGGGAGGGATGAGCTGGGGGTCTGCGGTGCCAAGGCGGAGGCTCCGGCCCCTCCAGCTGGTCCGCGTTCTCAAGCCGGGCGAGCGCTGCCGGCGGCGGGTCCAGGGGTCCAGGGGTCCCGGGTCCACGCGGGCTGCTCCCAGGCGAGGGGCGGGCGCCGAGGGCTGGGGCCCCGAGGGGCGCGGAGGGGACTCGCGGCGGGCCGGCGTCCTGCCAAGCAGTCGTCCGCGACGCGGGGCCAGTGGGTTTATTTTCCGCCCGTCGGAGGGGCTGTGAGGAGCTTCGCGTCCTCTCTCCGAGGGTCCGAGAGCCCCCAGCACGCGACCGACGTCCCAGCAGGGCCAGGCTGGGCGCGGCCGAGCGCCCCCGAGCGGCAGGACCCGGAGCGACCGGCGGCCCTGGGGGCGGGGCCTATCGTGGGGCGGGGCTTCACGCCCACCCCGCCCAGCCGCCGTGCAAGGCAGGTGCCAGGACCCTGCTTTCACAGGTGATGGACCGCCTGCGGCCTCCCGCTGAGCTGTGGGACTCAGAGCGGGGTTTGCTACGCTGCAGAGCGCCTCTTCCTGGGACCTGCAAGGGGTTGTCCCTGCCCCTGCAGGGACCCACCCTAGGGATCCCCCTCCGGTCAGCGGGGTGGGGTGCTGGGCTCCAGCCCTGCAGCTCTAGCCGAGCCCCACAGTATCCAGATGAGTGAAGGGGGGCGGTGCTTAGCCCAGAAGCAAATTCCAAACCAGGAGCTTCTCAGCCTCTGATGAAACGCAGCCGGGGAACCTGGAGGGAGCACCTGCGAGCACAAAGACCTCCCACACCGGTGGCCAGGTCTTGGCAGGGGTGGAGGTGGGGGGACACGAGTCTCAGTCCCCCTTCCTGTCCACAGTGGAGGGGCCTTGTGGGGCCACCCTTTGTCCGAATGCCCTCTGCTGGGTCCTCCACCCAGCACTGTGCCACGCCCTGGGCCAAGCCAGTATTGGGTTTGCCCTCAATTCCTCCTCTGGAAAGCCCCGGGTGGCTGGCTGCTGTTAACCCGGAGCTCAGGGGCACATCGCCAGGAGGTGGCAGAGCTGGGCCCTGAACTCTGACCTCATGAGTCGTCCTTGCCCTAACCCCCACACAACAGGATCCCGCCTCCTCCCCACCCTTTTAGGAGGACATAGCCAGGCTGTGTTCAGGTACAGCGCTGGAGCTGGTGTACCTGGGCTGGATCCCTGAGCTGCCCGGGTGTTGTGTTTTTCTGAGCACTCTCTGGAGCCTCGGTTTCCTCACCTGCTCAAGGGGGCACTACCTCTCTGCAGGACTGCGGTGATGACACACGTGGGGCACACCACCATCACCACTGTCCTTCGTGTTTGCTGATGTCCAATGAACTAATGTGACACCCTCCCTGACACCTGTTTACTTAGAACATCTTTCATCCTAGGCCAACTCCATCTAGAGCTCAGGGCGCAGGGAAGGTACTAGCAGGAAATAAAAGCCATTTTTAAAGGTGTTGTCAGAATAGGCAAAGATTCTTAAACATGACACAGAAAGCACTAACATAAGGGAAAAGAGTGAAAATTGGACTATATTAATAACTTCTGTTCCCTGAAAGATACCATTAAGAGGGTGAAAGAGCAAGCCACAGTGAGATATTTGCACATATGAATGATAAAGGACTCACTTTGAGGGTATATAAAGAACATAAGGAATAAAGCAAGAAAAGGACAGATAATACAAGCGAAAAGCAGGCGAAAGACTTACCAGACCTTCACAAAAGAAGATATACAAGTGACCAATAAGCATGTGACCATGCGTACTACCTCATTAGTCAACAGGAAAATGCAAATTTCACCTGCAATGAGATACCTCCTCACATCTATACTAAAATTGCTAATTTAAAAAAGTCTGAAAATACCAGATTTTGCTAAAGATGTAGAGCAATTGGAACTGTCCTACATTGCTGGTATAAATGTAAATCACTACAACCACTTTAGAAATTGTTACAAGCACTTTAGAAATCATTTGGAAATATTTACTAATTGTGAAGCTAAGCCTCCTCTCTGATCCAGCAATTCCTCTCCTAGGGATATTCCCAACAGCAATGTGTACACATTTCCACTAAATGAGCCTATTTTCCCAAACCACTTATCATGTGCCTGTTTCAGGATCAGTACCACACTGCTTTCAAAAGATGCGAAAATCTTAGTTTCAGATTTACAGAAAAATCACACATTTCCATATACACCATGTCCAGTTTCCCTGCTACAATCACCTTACGTTAGTGAGGCACTACACTGTTCTCATTAGCTCTGCAAGGTGACATCTAGAAGAGCGAATCCCCCTTTTTTGCTATTTTCTTTTCTTTTTTTTCAAAATAGTTGAACTCTTATGGATGTTTACTCTTCCATAAACATTTTAGCATTTTAGGATAACTTTGTCAAGCTCCCCTAGAACTCTAGCTTAAATTGTTCTTAGAAAATAATTTGTGATTTTATTACTATTTTGCTTGGATTTTGATTTAAGCTGAATATATTAATTTGAGAAGAATTGGCATCTTCCCGTTAATTCAATGAGCAAATACTTAACGAGGGCCTATTTTGTGCCAAATACTGCCCTATTCATGGGGTGTACACCAAGGACAAAGGTTTTTTGCTCTTAAGGAACTTGCAATGTTCCAGTGGGGAAGGTTTCTTAGAATATACAGCTGCCTCCATCCACACTTTCTGCTCATTGAGATATCCTTTGTCTTTTATGGAAGTTCAAAAATCTTCATGAAAGTCCTGCTTTTCTGTTAGACTACTTCCTAGATACTTTATGGCTATTTGAAGGTTTCCCTCATTTTCAGTTTTATTTCCTGGTTGGTTATTGGTCATATAGAGGAAAGTCATTCATTTCTAGAATTGCTTTTATATCAAGCAACCTTGCCCAGCTCACTCATTTGTTGTAACAGTCTGTCGATTCTGTTAGGTTTTCTATGTAACTGATGATATGACTTGACAAGAATGATGGCTTTTTCTCTTCCTTTCCAATCTTTAATTTCTTTTTTTTGTCTTATGGCATTGGCTTTGATCTCCAGTGTACGCTGAGGAAATGTGGTGGTGGGCACCCCTGACTTGTTCTTATCCCGAAGAGAATAATTAGGGATGACTCATGCTAAGATATTTACCAAATTCATTTTCTGCATCAATGGAGATGATTGTGGCAGTCTTCTTCTCTAGTCCATTAATGAGGTGAATTACACGGATGGAGTTTCTTCCATACAACTGTTGAATGGTTCTTGTGTTCTTGGGATAATCCCCAGTCAGTCTTAATGAATGATTATGGTTTATACTGCTGAATTCAGTTCAATATTTTATTGAGAATTTTAATACTCGTGTTTATAAAGCAAAACAGGCCTCTAGTTTCTTTGTGTCTGTGTATTGTCCTTATCTGGTTTGGAATCAACTTATCTCTTAAAATGAGCTGGGTCGCCTTCCTCCTTTTCCTACTTTCTAGAATAAGTTATGTCAGAGAGGACTGTTATTTCCTGGGAGTGTGAGTACCCTCACCCGTATGATGATTTGGTCCTGGGGATATTTTGGGAAAGAGGAGAGGTCTTTGATTCTATCTAAATTGCTTGATAGTTGTTTAGTTTTCTTATACCAATTTTGATATTTTGTATTTTTTTCAGATATTTGATGATACATGGTTACTAATAATATTCTTACTAGTTAATCTATCTGTAGTTATTTCTTATTTCGATTCTTATTTGCATCTTCTTTCTGTCTCGTCAGAAGTTTGTCTATTAGTCTTTTCAAAGAACAAAATTTTCACTTTGTTCATAACTTCCGTTGTTGCCGTTTCACTGATTCTGCTTTTATTGTCATTATTTCATGTTTCTTTGCATTAACTTGTTCTTTTCCTACCTTCTTCAACTGAAAGCTTAGCTTGTTTGTCTCCAATCTTTTTTGTGTCGGATAAACTTAAGCTGTAACTTTCATTGTCTCTACTGCTTCAACTGTGCCCCACAAATTTTAATACGCAGTGATTTCATTATCATTTCGCTCTAAGATTTTAATAATTTCCCTTATGGTTTCCTCTTATTTAGTTGTAGGTTTTGTGTTTTCCAATCGTGTGCAATTTTAAAAAGCTATCATCTTGTTACAAATTTCTAATCGTATCACCGTAGTATCAGAGATGACTTTAGATACGATCTTGATTCTTTGGAATTTACTGAGGCTTCTTTGGTGGCTTAGGACACAGTCGATTTTGAAAGTATATAGGATCTATGATGGCTTGAAAGTTCTGTGCTTGTTAATCAGGTTATTCAAATCTTTTAGATCTTTACTTATATGTTATCAATTGACTACAGTTTCTGAGAGAGTGTATTAGAATCCTCAATTGCAATCACTGGTTTATCTGTTTTTTTCTCTTTAAGTCTGTCGGTATTTAGAAACTGACAGGCTCTTGTTCCAAACAACTGGTCCCTGCCTCATGTTTCCAGTGTTCTCCGCATCTCCTGGAGGACACTTTGCGTTTATATTGAACTCCTGTTCTCTCTCGTCTGTTACTTCTGCTGCTTCTGATGTTGGTGGCTCAGCTTCTTGCCTGTCTTTTGGTGGATGAGCTCTTCTTGTGTCTGTTTTTCCCTGTGAACTCATCCTTCCTTGGGACTCAGCTCCATTGGCCAAGAAAGTGGTAAAAGCTTTAGTGCTTGACTGGGCACGGTGGCTCATGCCTGTAAACATGGTACTTTGGGAGGCCGAGGCAGGAGGATCACTTGAGGCCAGGAGTTTGAGACCAGCCCGGGTAACATAGCAAGACCCCTGTCTCTACAAAATATGAAAAATTAGCTGGGCATGGTAGCGCATGCCTGTAGTCCCAGCTACTTGGGAGGCTGAGGCAGGAGGATTGCTTGAGCCCAGGAGTTTGAAGTTGTAGTGAGCTATGATCACACCACTGTGCTCCAGCCTGGGTGAGACCCTGTCTCAAAAAAAAAAAAAAAAAAAAAGAAAGAAACAATTTAGTTCTTAATCTCAGCTGCACATTGAAATCACCTGGGATGCTTGAAAACCACTGACTCCTTGGTCCCTCCTGCAGAGATGCTTGTTAATGGTCTGGGTGTGGGTCCAGGTGCAGGAATCTAAAACACTTTCAGGTAGTTCTAATGTGCAGCCAAGGTTGAAAACCCTGTGCTCCCTCCAGAGAAGGACGGAGGGGGTGGGAGATGCTCATGCCTTGGCTGCGCCAGCCTGTGCCTGTGCCAGCCTCTGCCCATGTGCCCTCCCCATCGGGACCCTCCCTGACCTCTGCCCAGCACCACTACTCCAAGGACCTGGGTCTCTGCCCCTCCCTGGCCCCAGGACTGGCGAGGAGGGAGGAGGGGCTCTGGCCGGCTGCTGCCTCTGCTGCTCTCTGCGCTCTGGCTGGGCTCTGGCTGACACCCACTCTACTGTTTTCTTTCTCACGCTTGTAAAAGGATGGAAACGACCCGCCCGGGGGAATGTGGGAGATGAGTCGCCATAGCTGGAAAACTGGCCCCTGCCAGCTCTTGTCTGAGGCACCCGACCATCTTTCTGCTCAGTATTGTGTTAAGGATTTTTATACCTATGTTCATAAGCAAGACAGGCCTCTGATTGGTTTTTGTGTGTGTATTGTCCTTGTCTGGAATCAACTCACCTCTGAAGTTCCTCGGTCCCTGCGACCCGGAGCCCCTTGCAGCTTTAGCGTTTGGTCCTGTGGTCCGTTCACCTCCTTCTCCCTTTCCCTGGCAGCCCCCAGAGCTGGGCTCCCAGGAAGAGCCGGCAGCCCCTGACACTTCACCTTCCTGTCCCGCCGTCCCCACGTGGACTGACACCAGCTCGGAGGCAGGCCCTACCTTGGGCACTGCGGCTTCAGGGACAGGCCAGATGAGGTCTGGCCTTCACACCCTTGTCTCTGGGCGCTTTGGGGCCGGCATCAGGTCTTGTCCAGGGAGGCCTCCTGCTGGGTGTCACCGTCCCTGTGCTGCTGGTGTCTGTCCTGGTATCTGTCTGCTGATGCTGCTGTCTTGCTAGGCCTGCGCTGGGTGTTCTGGGTGTATGCATGGTGGCGGGAGGGATAATAAATGAGACCTGACTCCTCCTTGCAGGAACACATAACCTAGCGCAGCGACGCATGGCACCTGTGTGAGGCTCGCCTGCCTTGAAGGGGAGAATTGTTATCTCTGTCTCCAAGGGGTCAAGATGGACATCACAGGGGAGGTGCAGGAACAGGGTCTTGAAGGAGAAACAGGAGCTCACCAGGCAGAAGAGTGAGATGTTCTAGGCGGAGGAAAGCGCGTGTGCAAAGGGAAGGAAGCGTGTGAGAGCCAGAGGTTTGGGAAGCACAAATGACTCAGCAGGGGATGGC
>RJWJ010028882.1:0-21070 GCA_004363605.1 Indri indri | reverse complement strand
TTCAGATTTTTAAATATAATCCTGGATAACTTGCAAAATACACTAATACAAAAATATAACAAGTATCAAAAGAAATTCTTGTAGGAGAAAAAATACTGTGTAAGATAACTGAATTATTTGGGGAAGTAGATATTAATTTTTTAACTAACTCCTCCTCTATTATAGCTTACAAATTGTAATAATCTCCTGCTGCTTTAAAGATATGTATATGATTCCAATAGAAGGAGATACTTCCTAACATAAACACAATTGACCCTCAAACAACACGGGTTTAAGCTGTGAGGGTCAACTTAGATGAGGATTTTTACCATACAAAAGTGGATCAAAGATAAAGCATTCACAGGATGTAAAACCCTTGTATGCAGAGGGCTGACTTTTCATATATGAGGGTTCTGCAGGGTCAACTGTGGGATTTGAGTATGCATGGGTTCAGGGGTCTCTGAAGCACTCCTCTGCCTATACCAAGGAGGGACATCTGTACTATACATGAAAGACATCCAATTTAAAATGGCATCCAGTTAACAAAACCTGATGCAACATTTCTAAATTTCCCACAACAGTATTTGCAAATACTCTGAAAAATGCAAAAATTTATAATGCTACAAAAATTTGGTCTACAAGAATTTGTTTACTTGCTTATTAATGGAACCAGATTGGCAAATGAAATGAACAGCCCTCCACGCCGTATTTACCTGAAAATGTGTCTTTTGTTCTCCCCAAACTTCATCCAAGTGCCATGGGAGGCAGCACAGCACAACGGCTAAGAGTACGTGCTCTGGAATGAAGCTGTGCTTGTGAGATTGGCTCAAGTGCATTTCAAGTTGACGTCTTGGTTTTATAGCAACTTGCTGGATATACTAGTGATACGATTTTTACAGAATGTTAGAAAGGAGAGAGAATTCATAACACCTTGAATATTTTCTACATATGGAAACAAATGACAATCGTCTCACCAAAAACCAAAAGTTAAAAACCAAGTATACATCTTCAAGGATTACAAAAAAGGGCACAAATATGTGTAGCCTTAGGAATTCAAAATTGGAGGAACAATGCAGATCATTATGAGGTGGCTTCCTTTTTGGCAGTTAATTTGGACCCATTAATCATAATCAACTCTCTTTAATCAGGAATTGGGATTTCCTGAGGACTTTTTATTAATTGCAAACCAGAGCGGTATGCAAACTATTCTTCACTGTAGATCAGAGTATTCCTTTGTGGGTTATGTTGGTATCCTACAGAATTAAGTTCAAATAGAATTTTTACTGAATTTTGCTAGAATATTACAACACATCTCCCATTAATTCATTATTGTTAATAGAATACATATGTGTTCCTAAAATAGTATACCATAAAATGAGCTAATGAGTAAAAGTATGCTTCAACAGGTACAGCTGGGAGCATGTAGGTGAATGGTTGTAAGGGCTGATGTTTTATTCAGCACAGAGGCAGTTAAAACAGCTCCATATTCGCCTCTATTTTGCACTGGCTTCTAATGAAATTAAACCAAATTATATATTTCCTTATAAAATTTAATGTTTAGCTTTTCTCATTTTACCTTTGTAATGAAATTGAAGTAAGGCTGTGTGCAGTCATTTGGATAAAATTGAAAGTGCCATCAGCTATACTCTCTAAACCAAATAGCAGCCTTTTTGTTTAACTTTGGTAAGTGGTCCAATAGTTTTATATGAAAACTTTCTAGCTCTTGTTGGAATTTGACCACAAGCTTTGAAACCACAAATGAAATTGCTTATCACAAGTGGAGAATTCCCAGAAAGAAAAGTTTAATCTTAATGCAATTATTCAAATTAAAATGTTTATATTTGATAAATACACATATTTGAGGACACTTGCCTATCCTTGAGATATTTACATTCAGTAATTCAAGTCCTTTCTGTTTTAAGGCAGCTTCACTGGTGCAGTGTTTTTCAGAAGACTCCTCACTTTCACCGTAAACTTCTTGACCACTCAGTGAGAAGGGCAGCCTTGCACAGAGAAAGGCAAAAGTCAGTGACCAAAATCTTTTTCAGGTTCTGACGCTGCTAAGCACATGTCATCACCCAAGTCCTTTAACTTCTCCAGCCTCTTGCTTCTTCAACTATAAGATTAAGCAGCAATAGTAATTATTAATTATGTTGTTACTGTTAATATGAAAATAACAGTAAGTCACTAACATTTATTGGGTATTTGCTATATATCATACTGTGAGCTGGGCAGTTTTCCCTGTAAGATCTCATTTAATCACCACAAGAACTCTATATATAGTAAGAATTATTTCCTTGTTTTACTGATAAGGATATTGAAGTATAGGGAGGTTTAGAAACCTACCCAAGCTCTCGTAGTTAGTAAAGGGCAAAGCCAAAAAATTATCTAAGGTCTAAATTAGGAATAAAAGGTGTTGAAAAATGCCTTCAGTTCTAAAATTCAGATTGAAATAGGAACCACTTACTGAATTCTAATGGCATAAAAGTAAGACTTGCTTTAAAAAAAAGCATTATATGAAAATTATGCTTATGAAACATATTATCCATATTTCTAAAAATGATTTCCTGCTGTAATATCCTCATATTGATATCTAATATAGCTTGATTTACAAACCCTTTTTAGAAGCACAGCTACTATTTGAAAGGAAGACCACCCGTAATTTTTATATAAAATGCCAAGCAGTGTAATATTACTTCTTGTTAATTTTCAGTTAATCAATTTCATCTTTTAAATCATGTATACAGTTACTATCTGTGCCCTTTTTTGTCTGTTCAATTGAAATCTTTGATTGAAGTGCAATCTTGTTATTTGTAAAGGCAGAAACAATGGAACTGTCTGTGCTCATATTAATTTTAGTAGAACATGTACTCTAAAATGTTTAGCCAGAGGAATAAAGTTCATGTCAATGCCACTTATTATCAGCCTATAAATCTCTTGGAATTAGAATCCATTACAAAGCCAATTTAAAGTTTTGCATCTCTTGGTAAAGAAGGACTATCCCACTCATTAAACTTCTAAGAACAATGACCTGTTTATATGTTAAATAGTTTTCTTCACACCATGTTGGAGCATATCCCAATGCCTTTGTTTACGCTGAGTTTTGGCTAAGAGTATTCCCCCTTCTTCATAAACTCTTACACATCTTTTCATTTATTCTTTGACACTCAGCTTTGTGTCACTTTCTTCTAGATCGTCTTCTTCATTGCCCCACTAAAACCACACATACACACACACAGAGAAAATGGAGTTGGTGCCCTGCTATAGAGATTCCTACTGCTGCACACAGTGCATTATAATGCAATTAATTGTCTGTTTATAAGTCTTTCTTCCCTACAAGACAGAACATTACTTGTTTCAGGCAGCTGTTTTTTTGTTCTCAGAGATAGTGTCTTGCTATGTTGCCCAGGCCAGAGTGCAGTGATTATGCACAAATGCAATCATGGTACACTACAGCCTCAAACTCCTGGGCTTAAGCAATCCTCCTGCCTCAGCCTCTTGTGTAGTTGGAACTACAGGCATGTGCCACCACACCCAGCTTCAGGCAGCTTTTGTGTGTAGAAAAACAACCTGGTAGCTGCCTGAACCAGGCTGGCTGTTTGGCTAGTTCTGCATCTAGCTGTGCAATGGGCTGGACTTGACTCCTTGCTTAAACCTGTTTGTATATTACGTGTGGGGCCCAGTTTCTACTCATGGTGATAGAGGAGAAATAAATAAATCAACTACACTGCACAAGCACATTTCATGTAACTGCTTTTATCATATTCGTTCACATCTTTTTGGCAAAAATAAGTCATATGGACAAACGCAACCTCAGAGAAGCAACAAAATATACCCCACCTCATGAGCCTGTGACAAGGCTGTAAGTGTATGGTATCATTACAAGGAAGTGAAGAGCTGTGACCAATAAGTCAAATATCATAGGAAGAAAACACTTCTTATTCAGCTTTATTTGTATATCCAAGACCAGGAAGTGTACTTAACTATAGTGAGTCCTCAAGACATGTTTGAACAACGAATGTCTCTGATACTGCTAGTAGTGTTCCCATCCATTTCATGAAGCATTCTCTAAACTGTATCAAAGCACCAAAGATTGGAAAGACAGGATGATGAACTTTTTGTTTCAGCTTACTGAGACATCCAACAGCTCCCAAACAGAAATACAAAGATACAGATTTTCACGCAGTAAACTACTATGTTATAATTTGGACAGGGGAGTGTAGCGTAATAGCCTGCGAAATGTAATTCATTCATTAGGGTTTGTGGTGTACTGTTTCCCAAAATGGCTGTAAAACTCCCTCCTTTCCCATGTGCCCCTTTGCAATGAGACTGCGACATTCATCCCATCAAGGGGTAGAGTCTATTTCCACTTTCCTTGAATCTGGGATATTCTCATGACTTGCTTGACCCATAAAATGGGGCAGAAGTACCCTGTGCGGTTATGGGTCTACGTCTTAAGAAGTCTTACAACTTTTTCTTTTGTACTTTCAGAATTCACCATTCATGTAAAGAAATTCAAGCAAGACAACTGAATGATGAGAGATCATGAAATGAGAGAGAAGACATTTAGAAGAAAACCAAGTCACCATGCCAACATTCAACACCGAGGCCCCAGGTATGCAAATGAGGCCATCTCGGATCCTTTGGCCTCAGGTGAATCTACTCAACCAACACTAGGTAAAGCAGAGACATGCTATCCACTCTGAGCCCTGCCTGAATTCTTCACTTACATAATCAAGAGTAATAAAACAGTTGTTTTAAGCTATAAAGTCTTGGAGTGGTTTGTAACACAGCAATAGGTAGCTAAAAGAGAGCTCAAAACTGTTCCTAAAAGAACAGAGAAAATTGATGCTGAAGACTCTGAAATAGACCAATTGGAATCATTTGAAAAATAACTGTTACTAAATTGCTACATCTGAAATAATGAACATTTTGTATTAACACATAAAGAAAATAAGCGCAGAAAATTTCAGACAAAATGAAAGCAGACCTCCCAGTATTTCCTGTCTAAACTTGAATATATGGATATAAATATTGTTCAGAAAAATCAGCAAGATGTCAAAGTATTTTAAACATTAATAAGTGTGATACAAATGATAGACTTGAGTATATTACAATCTTAAATGTTTCCACTTTTATATAAATAATCTTTATGCCATTAATAATCTCCAATTTCTATAAACACTTAAACTCATATAAAAATAGCAATCACAAAAGTAAGTTAGGAAGACTCAGTTCCTAACAAAATTCAACTGGCTGTGTTTTTGAAAAATGTCCCCTGATAACATGAACTTAAGATAAACTGATCTTCTGAAAGGTGCAATTTCAAATCAAGCAGAAGAGGTAACATTTTTTAGGAATCCTTTTTTCCCATCTTAGTGGGATAAAAATGTACTCATTTGGATGCCAATCTTCCTTTAAAGCCTGTGTAATGAATGTAAAAATAAACATACTTCAAATTTGAATTCAATTCCACCTGAATATATTACAGGGTGAGTATGTCACATGCAATATTGAGGGAAACATGAGGCTTCTTAGGAAATGTAAACATTTCTACTTTAGCAAGTCTAATCTGATTCATCATCATCAGTAACTACAAAAAAAAAAGGAATAGTTTGGAAAGAGTCCAAACATCATTTAAAGTGACAGAAAAATGCTATTAATTTTGCATTTTGACTATAGAATTAGCAACAGGAGAGCATTTTAATTAAGGTTACATTCATTTTACATTATATTTTCTAATGCTTTATTGTTACGAGGAATATATGCTCCTGGCAACATGTTAAAGAGAAACTCTGAATTTTTACCCTTGTTCCTGAGGAAGAATGCTCATGATTACTATAAAGGGACTAGTGGAGGCCATGGAGTAAAGGCACATACCAAGAGTTATTCAATATTTGGTACTCATGTAAGAATGATTCCATGATGGTCCACTCCAGATGCTTTTGTAGCACCTGTTGTGCCTTTGGCTTCTCCCTTTGAGTACTAAGGGCAGTTCAAAGCTTTGCTCAGAGAGATCCACTTGTCCTTGGATGCAGTGTGCAAACCAGCCTCTCTCCCACTTGTTCCCAGCATGACACAGTAATAGCACGTTATTTGAAGATGCACATGGCTGCTTCCTTAAGCCATTGTTTCAGCCAACTATTGCTCTTCCTCAGCTCACTGTTCAAGCAACATGTAGCTATTTGGTTCTAATCCTTTATCAGACCCATTTTAGTTGACAGGTATATGAGTTATGTCATAATAAATTTTCATTCAACATCCTATCTTGTCATTGTAGCTGACTTAATTAACAAAATTGAAGAATCTTGAATATGTTGCTTACTCTCACTAGGTTTTAGATGTCTTATCTGCTATGAAGGTTGTATACTTTTTGCTGTGTCTGGTTCTCCTCACTTTTGGATACAGAGCAGATCCTACTTCCTTCCACTTTATAAAAGGTATGGCCAGGTGACTGGTTTCCACCAAGGAATATGAGTAGAAGTGGCATGCAATATTATGGGGCAGATGTTTTAAATGTTAGGATGCAATGTGCCATGTTTCCTTCCTGACGTGGCAATCATGAAAGCATGTGTTGAAATGGAGCCTACACCTCTAAGTTATCGGAATGAGCAGAGACCCCTATTAAGAAAAAAAAAAAAAAAGGATGTGTAGCATGTATTATCTTAAGCCACTCAGATTTGGGGAATGTTTGCAGTATGGTATAATCTAGCCAATGAAGGCTTATTCAGTGTGGGTACAGCTTTCACAATACTGATTATGAAATATTTTCATGGAAGCATTGCCTGATCTGCTGTATTTAAGATAGATGATGTTTAATGATATTAACAAAGGAAGTAATTCTGAGGGAAAAAGGAATGCATTTGCAGCTTGGACACCAATGGAAGATATTTACCTTATTAAATGTTCAAATCACTTCACTCAAGTGCAGTGCAGCAAAGAGTTCCACACATGAAAAGACCAAACTCATCTGGGAAGAGAGAGGAGGGTATTATAATAGCAAAGAGAAGAAATTCACTTTGCTAATGCACAAAACAGACAGCAAGAATTCTATTAATAGCAATACAGAGAAGAAGACAATCATCTCTAACAATTGAGTGATAAAGGCTACACTTTGAGCAAGTCCATCAGTAGAGGCTGAGAATTAGAAGACAGTTACATAAATGTGACATCATCGTGCAGAAAGCAGTGGAACAAGAACACTTCTGGATGTAAAAGCGAATCAAGAGAACAAAAGAAAAAGGTATTCAAACAAGGCCAGAGTCAAATTTGAGAAAATATTTTTGTCTCTTAATAAAATAAATTAGAAATTTCATCAGAATCCTAAAACACAGCAATTATAGTTGTTTACAATTAAGCTTCATTCCATCACATAATGCAGGATTTCTTTTGCCATCTTTTAAAAAAAATCCCAAATATATTATACTTTCTAACTGTTAAGTCAAGGTTATAATGTCCAGAGTAAGCAAGCTAGAAAAATAGCAGCAGGCACATGGTATTGCTCTGCTAAGTCTTGTTTCTTTTGTGATGCATCTCACAAAATAGGTGGCCTCTAAAGCCCTTGTCAATTTAAAATAAGATGAATCTGGATTTCACTAATTAACTATTCCTGAAGCTAAATATATTAGGAATCTTACCTCACAGATACATATATATTTATGATTGCTTTAGTTTGGCCTACGGCTTACTACCATGTTGGTTACTATATTCCGTCTTCTAGCCTCAAAGCTCTGCATTCGCTTGAAATACCAGTCTTGTAATTATAAAAAGTAGTGGTATATAATGGCATAGAGTGAGTTCAGGGAACTCTACTTAAGAAATAAATTTAGAATTCTGTTACGTGTGATTTTAAAAAACAAGGACTAATAGGACTTATCCAGAAGATGGTCATTATTCCTTTTGATTTATAATAATTTCTACCCCTTACTGACTGTGTTATTAATACTATGTCCATGTTCAAATAGCTAGACAATGGCAAGGCTGGAATTTAAAGACTTTTTAAAAACAAAGACTATATTCTTTTCTTTATACCACACTACTTCTATTTAATTAAGCAAGGGTAATTAAAATATTGTCTTACAATCTTACAAAAGATGGTCTCTCAGATTCCTTCCCTCATTCTTAGACAATTCTAATTGTTGAAGTACATTTGTTTTTGTGTCCTGGGTTTTATGCTTTTTCCTCATAGCTCTTTGTTCTTGGTTCAGCCAACAATAATTTTTAAAAATATCCTTTTTAGGCCAGACGGTTGTCTATCCTCTAAAGAATCAAAGATTTTAGGATGCAGTAAGAAAATTCACTACCTGGTAAAGATAAAATACAGATTTCTTTCACTGTTTTCTGAGTGTCTGTGACTGTTACAAAAATCTACTTTCATTTTCATAAAACCATGATACTATTAGGGTCTCTGAGAGTTGGGGACCAGGAAGGGAAAAGCACCAATATTGGTTGAATTTCCAAGATTTCGGGACTCTCACAAAGCATGGATAAGGTGTGTTGAGAGGGAATCAGTGGAGGGCAGGATGTGTAGCTCCAGTTGTAGGTGAAACTATGAGTTTTCGACTCCTAATATATAACTGAATATAAACCCTTTTTCTATTTGTACGGAGGAGAGTACTAGGAGCTTTTCAGCATAGCTTTCCATGGCTAAAGAGAAAATGAGAGAGGTATGTTTTGTGTCTAAAAACATCATGACAGAGAAAAGTAATAACTTTCAAGCAAGATTAATATAAGTTATGTCTGCAGAAGGGAACAGGAAGTGACAATAAATTTTATGCCTCAATAAAACATGCACTGTCTTATTTTAATATGAATTTCTAGTATATGATTTTCTCAGAGAATTCCCAGGGTACATCTTTAATATTCTCTGAGGCCTTTTTGGGTTTTTGAAACTGATACAATAAAGTGGGGACAGAGAAAGAATAGGTACATGTAGTTTCCAAGATTACTTTGAAGCATACGCTATCAAGTGCCTATTTTAAATAATTACAAATGGGGTTGGGGGGCCATAAAAATCCCATGAGCACATTTTAATTTAATTTAATTTAATGCACACTTAATTCATAATTTAATTCTTATTTGTAATAGGACTAGTTTTAGGCTTCATGTTTACAGGAAACATTGAAAATTGTGATCAACATAGCAAAAAAAAGCAATCAGGAGAAAAAGAAGTCCAAAGACTATCTCCATTGCAGAAGAGCTGATAAACTGAGTATGATTAGCACTTAAAACAAGAAGTTTAGAGAAGCCAAATGAAAAATTTCCAGGTAGAGGGGACAGAAAACTTCATCTATATTGTTCCAGGAAATTAGTCTGAAATCAACATGTAGAAAAAATACAATACAAGGATATGAAAAAGAATGTGAAAACAAGGCTATTTAATAATGGAGGGAGAAATCCCTGTTAGGGAATTTCCCTTACCTTAAGGTATTTTAAAAAGTGGCCAATTAATTATCTGCATACCACAGTAACTTTATAAAACATTTTTGTTGAGTCCTTTCTAGAACCAGGGACTGTGCTATGATAGCATCACACAGATTGTGACATTTAGAGTACTAACAATAGCATTTATTATAGTACTATTAATAGCTTCAATTTTCCAGTGAGGAAACTAAAGCTTTAAGATATTTTAAATGCTCAACGTTTACAATGTATTTTTATAATTTTATGACAATAATAACACAAAGAGGGAGTGAAGGAATGGACATATAGTAAAACAAAGTTTTTAAACAATTTTGAAATCAAGTTGGTATTAACCAAGCTAAGATTTTTAAAGTTAAGATATTAAGTGTAAGCTCCAGGGCAACTAATAACAAAATAACTCCAAAAATATAGTAAAGAAACAATCGGAAATTAAAGTGATATACTAGGAAATGTCAATTAAAAAAAAAAAGCAGTAATGGAGGAATTAAAAAACAAAAAAGACACAAGACATAAGTCAAGATTAAGATGGTAGACATGGTCTCCAGTCCCACTTTTAAACTGGAACTAACTGATCAGCACTCATGTGCACAGATGGAAGTAAAACTCGATGGAAATCATGCAGGTGGGAGGAGGTGAGAAAGGGATGGGTGAAATCATACCTAGCAGGTACAATGTACACTACCTGGGTGATGGGCACACATATAGCTCTGACTCAAGCAGTGCAAAAGCAATCTATGTAACCAAAATATTTGTACCCCTGTAATATTATGAAACAAAAAATAAAAATAAAGTGCCAAATAAATTAGAAATAAATCCAACATTATTAATAAAGACATTAAATGCAAAACGATAAAACACTCAAATCAAAAGACAGAGACTGACAAAATGAACAAAAGAAAAATGATCCAACTATATGGCATCTACAAGAGATATACATTAGATTCAAAGACAAATAAATTAAAAGTAAAGCATGGAAAAGTATATTAGTTAACAAAAGAGAACTGGAGTGGCTATATTAAGATGAGATAAAACAGACTTTAAGAGAAAAAGTGAAACTAGAGACAAAGAAGGGCATGTTATAATGATAAAAGAGGCAATTCATCAGGAAGACAAAACAATTATAAACATATATGCACATAATAAGAGAAAGCTAAAACATATGAAGCAAAAAAAATAACAGTATTGAATGTAGACATGAACAATTCAATAAAATAATAAAAGACTTCAATACTTCACTTTCAATAATGGCTAGAATGAATAGCTAGTGTATCAGTGAGGAAATAGAGAATTGAACAATACTATAAAATAACTATATCTAACAGAAATTTATGGAACATTACCCAACAATTGTAGAATATGCATTCTAATTAAGTATGCACAAGATATTCTCCATTATATACTGTATGTTAGGTCATAATCAAGCATCAATAAATTTAAAATGATTAAAATGATACTAAGTATGCTCTTCAACCATGATAGAGTGAAATTAGAAAACAATAACAGAAGGAAACCTAGAAATTTATAAATATGTAGAAATTAAATACATCTTCATAAAAAAAGGTGACAGTCAAAGAAGAAATCTCAAGGCAAATTAGAAATACTTTAAGATGAATGAAAATAAAAATGCCTATATTAAAAAAGAAAGCTCTCAAATCAATAACACAGCCTTCCATTTTAACAAACTAGAAAAAGAAGAGCAAACTAAAACCAAAGCAAGAAGGAAGGAAATAATAAATATTGGAACATAAATAAGTAACATAGATAACATAAAAAACAATTTAAACATCAACAAAACCAAATTTGTTTATTTGAAAAAGGTCAATACTATTGGCAAACCTTAAACTAGATTAACCACGAGAGATAGAGAAGATTCAAATTATCAATATCAGGAATAGAAAAAGGGTCATCACTGACAAACTTGCAGAAATTTTAAAAAAAAAAAGATTATAAGGCAATGATATGAACAATTATACACTAACAAATTGGATAACCTAGATGAAATGGACACATTTCTGAAAAAACACAAAAGTGACTCTAAAAGAACCAGAAAATCCTAACAGACCTATAACAAGTAGAAAGATTGAATTAGTAATCCAAAAAATAAATTCCACAAAGCAAAGCCCAGCATTAGATGGCTTCACCAGTTAATTGGACTATATGTCCAAAGAAGAATTAACATCAATCCTATCAATCCTTCACGAACTCTTTCAAAAAAATAAAAAATGAGAACAATCATCCCAACTCATTGTACTTGACCATGTTCTCATAATACCAAACCAAAGAAATCATAGCAAAATAAAACTACAGACCAATGACACTTATGAATATTAATGCAAAATCCTCAACAAAATACTAGCAAATCAAGTCCATTATCATAAAAAAAATTATATACCATGACTAACTGGGATTTCTCACAGGAGTACAAATTTATTTTGACATATGAAAATCAATGTGATATACCATATTAATACAATAAAGAACTAAAAGCACATGATTATTTTAATAGATGAAGTAAAAGCATTTGACATAACCCAACACTTTCATGACAAAAATATTTGACAAACTAGGAACAGATGGAAACTTCTTCAACTAGATAAAGGCCAACTAACAAATACCAACAGCTAACATCATACTTAATTTTGAAAGATTGAATGTTTTCGTTCTAAAATCAGGAACAAGATTAAGATATCCACTCTCGCACTTCTATTCAGCATTGTACTAGAGATTCTAGCTGTGGCAATTAAGGAAGAAAAGGAAATAAAAGGCATTCATATTGAACAGGAAGAAATAAAAATTATCCTGATTCACAGAGGACATTATCTTATATTTAGAAAATCCTAAGGAATTGACCCAAAAAAAGTTAAAACTAATAAACAAGTACAGCAGATTTGCAAGATACAGGTTCAATATATAAAGATCAATTGTATTCCTACACATCAGCAACACATAATCTGAAAAAGAAATTAAGAAAACAATTTTATTTCTAATAGAATCAAAAAATAAAATACTTAGGAATAAATTTAACCAAAAAAAGTGTTTATACACTCTAAACTACAAAACATCATTGAAAAAAAGAAAACAAGAAATAAATCAATGATCGTGGATTGAAAGACTTAATATTGTTAAGATAGCAATGCTTCCCAAATTGATCTATAGAGCCAATGCACTCCCTATCAAGGTGACAGCTGCCTAGAAATTGGCAAGATGATCTTAAAATTTACATAGATGCAAGGGACCCAGAATAGCCAAAACATCTCTAAAAAGAAGGTCAAAGTTGGAGGATTCACACTTCTTATTTCAAAACTTACCACAAATTTCCAGTAATCAATACAGTGTGGTACTGGCATAAAGATATAGATTAATAGAATAGAATTGTGAATCCAGAAGTACACTTTTCTATTTATGGCCAATTGATTTTCACAAGGGTGACAAAGAAATCAAATGAGCAAAAAGTAGTCTTTAAAAAGCTATACTGAGTTAGCTGGATTCTACATATACAAGAATGAAGTTCGACACCTACCGCATATTATGTAAACATTAATTCAAAAAGAATCATAATATTAAGTGTAAGAGCTAGAACTGTAAGACTCTTAGATGTGAACATAGGAGTAAGTCTTCATGATCTTGAATTAGGCAAGATTCAAGATCTTGAATTTCCTAGATATGACACCAAAAGCAGCACAAACAAAAAATAGATGAAATTACACTTCATTAAGTATTTTTGTGTTTCAAAGGATCAAGAAAGTAAAAAAAAAAAAAACCCACGCAATAGGAGAAATATTCCCAAATTATATTTCTAATAAGAGACTTGTATCCAGAATATTTAAGTAATTCTCACAACTCAACAACAAAAAGAAAAATAACCCAATATTAAAATAGACAAAGAATTTCAATAGAGATTTCAGCAATATACAAGTGATCAATAAGCACATCAAAAGATACTCGACATCATTAGTCATTAGGGAAATGCAAATTAAAACCGCAATGAGATACAAATTCACACTTATTAAGACACCTATAATCAAAAGGACAGACAATAATATGTGTTAGTGAGGATAATTGGAACCCTCGTACAATGCTGGTAGAAATTTAAAATTATGCAGCCACTTTAGGAAGCAGTGTATCAGTTCCTAAAAAAATTAAACACAGTTGCCCAGTTAGGAGTGAAATTTCACTTAGCAGTAAAATTGGCCCAGCATTTTCACTCCTAAGTATATAACCAAGAAAATTAAAAACATATGTTCACACAGAAATTGGGAGAGGAATGTTACAGCAGCATTATTCAGAATAGCCAGAAAGTAGAAAAAATCCAAATGTCCATCAATTGATGAATGGATAAAGAAAATGTGTCACATCCATACAATGAAATATTATTCAGCAATAAAAAAGAATAAAATACTGATACATGCTATAGCATGGATAACCTTGAAAACTGTATGCTAAGTGAAAGAAACCAGACACAAAAAGGCCACGTGTTGCATGAATCCATTTATATAAAATGTACAGGTTGGGTAAATCCATAAAGACAGAAAGTCAATCAGTGGTTGTCCAGACCTGGGAGGTAGGAGAGAATGGAGAGAATTGCTAATGGGCATAATCTTTCTCTTTGGGATAATGAAAATATTCTAAAATTGGATAGTTACAATTATTGCACAACTCTGTAAATTTACACTGTAAAAGGGTGAGTTTTGTGTGTGAATTATATCTCAATAAAATATAAAACAATGTTTTTAATAAATAAATAAAAGACAACTAGATTCCCCCAAAAAACTAATGCCCAAAGTCATCAGCTAGAAGGCAAAGTAGCTGTAAAATACACTATTCTTAGTCTAAGCCCACTTTAATAACCAGGTTACTATGTCTCAGTAGGAAGTTGGAAAAGATCAACAATAAGATGTATTCCATCCCTAAAATTCCTCAATTTTGTGATTTAGTACAGAAATATTATGTAGGTTTATACCTTATTAATACAGAACAACATGGGTATTGGGTAGAAAAGACCCAGTGATTTTGATGTGAAATCAGAATTAAGAGATAACTCTGTGAACTTACAGTGTGAGAATCATGCCTTTAGACCAGGTAGGAAATAACTCTCAGAAACCATTCAGTTAAAAAAAAATAATAATAATCCTGGCAGCATGTGAGGTTGGCCATTATGAACTCCTCTGTCCCTGCCTTAATTAATCTGTGCTCCACTTTTCAGCATTCTGCATATCATCAATCTTAGGGAACCAGGTCCCTCATTTCAAACACTTCTACAATCTGGTTAATAAAATAATCTTCATGATTCCAGTACAACTATGTTCAATAATTAAGTCAATCAACAGGTCAAATAATATAAACTGAACTGTCCAATCAATGTTCCCCAAATGTTAAATTGGTAAGGCATAGAGTTCTGCAAGTTTGCAGAAGAGAGATAAGAAAGGTAGTGGGAAGTGAGAAGGACACTCAGATGTTCATAGGCCTTTGCCAGATATTTATTAGATGTTGTCAGTACACTGAAGAAGAGCAGGTGTTTCAATTCTTAGAATAAAGCAAACATAGAAATATTGATTTCCACAGTTTGAATAGACCTTAGAGATCATCAAAACCAATCTCCTTATTTTATGGCCTTGAAAACTGCAGTGCTTAGGAAAAAAAGAACAGATATGATTAACTTACACAGTCACTTGGAGATAAGGGATTTGAATACAGGTTTCTTGATTCAAGGACCAGTCATCCCTTGGCAGTTTTAGTTTCAGCTCTTCAGAGCAACTGCAAATTGTTTGAGAAAGTTGTCCCACCTTCTTTATCAACACAAAGTATACAATCTATAGGTAAAGTCCACAAGTGGAAGTAAAAATGACTCCTCTTGGCCTCCTAAATTGCTCAGACACAATCCCAGGATCATGAAATATATTTTTTAATTAGTCTCAGATCATCCTCTTGGTTTAATACTATGGAGATAGGTTGACTATCTCAAAAACATGACTATTGAGAAAACACCAAGGGTCACTGGGTAATGTTTTTTCCTCAGAAACTGAGAACTCAACTCATAGATGACTCGAGAGAATAGTTTCCTCATCATTACTTTCTCTTATTTTTCTGTTCTGTTCCTCTTTGCTGGTTTTGACTCCTTTCCACTTCCCCTTTCCTTCTTTCTATCTCTCTGATCAAATATGTAACAGAAAGGATGGGACCAATTTGGGGGTAGAAGACTAAATATTCTTTTCCCTTTGTTCACTACAAGGACTCCACTGCTCTCCCACCCAAAATACATGAACAAGCTACAACTCACTGCCTGCCTTCTATTGGTTCCATTCTCATTTATTTTAAGATCTTAGCGCATTGCACACAGGTAACAACATAAAACAGCAATAAGTCCTCTCACAATTCCTCATGAAATAAAAATCTAGCAACGGGGGTGAGGAGGATTGACATTCTGATCATCTATTATAATAGTAGAATTTTGTTTTTTATTTTAAACAAACTGCAGTTTGGAAAAGAAACATGTTTTGTTTATCATGTCAAGTTCTTATGAAAGTATTTGTGTTGGATTTCATCCAAAATCTATAACTCACCATGTAATGCATAATTTTGCTGTCATATGGTTGCAAAGTTTGACACTTATTTTGCCAGAAAATACAGGTATGAATATGAAAGAGGCCCCTCTGAGATTTATTGCTTAGTATCCCACTAGTTCCCCAGTCTTTTTTTTTTTTTTGTCAAAGCTCAATCATGCATTATTTTATCAAGTAGATTTTGTTGCCCTTTGTTTCTGTTCAGACTCACTTAAAAATCACCCTTTGAAAAGCCATAGGCTATTTTTAATTCTTAATTATTCCTAATCCTTCAACATTAAATGCCATAAACTGTTCCGAATAAAAGATCGTCATAGCAAAAATAAATGTGGACAATTGTACAACTCTTTTCAAATGGTTATAATTGTACAGTGAAATTTATTATTCTTTCAATTTTACATAAAAATCACTCTTTCTCTTGTTGCTTATCTGCCTCAACATTCTTTGTTTCAGGTATGTAAAAGAGTCATTAATGAAAGCAAAATAGGTACTTTTTAAATTAAGAAATATTAAAATTTAAATAACTCTAAAATTCAGCATTTTCTGGGTTAAATTAGTGCACTACTTCAGTATCTGCAATTCAAATAAGTCCTCTGAGAAATTGGCCTCCATAACCAGTGACGTGCTGCTGAACTGAACAGATCTCCAAAATATCCTAACAGATTTCTTTCTTTCATTGTAGAATTGTTTCCATCTGGTGCTTAGATATTAAACCTGGAATATGTAAAGGCTCTCCCCTCTCACCCTGTTTGACTTCCAAATGCTGGCAAATAATTTGCATTGTCAATGAACTGAGGATTAAAATTCTGAACTTAACTGTGTAAGCTGCAAGATGCAAAATTTAAAGTGATAGATCTTTAAAGTAGTGAATGTTTTTTTTAATTTTGAGAAATGAAGATTTTGTGTTTTGTAGAACATTCTAATTCAAACCTGTTTTGCCTGAAAAGAATAAACTTTTCTCAATTTTTATCCCAAGTTCAGGATATTGAAACATGAACTTATGAAGAGTATTTCAGGCCAGTTTTTGTGAGTACTTGTATCAGAATGTGAGCATCTAAAAATACATGTACACATATATTCAGATAAATAGACAGCTATCTAGATGTATGCATGTAGAAGTTTCCAGGACCCTTGGTCATTGGCAGTGATTTCTTCATGAGAATTTTAAGAAGCCTTCACAATAATAGAAAATAACTTTTGACTTTTAAGACTTGCAACATTTTTCATAGCATCTTAACTGGAAAGCGCAGAGTTACTTCTAAGAAACATAATTGCTTCCAGAAACGTAAACCACTAAGGGAATGTTTATATGAAATGAGCAATAGTCACAAGGAGTGAACAAACCAATTCTATGCACATTGCAGTGTAAAAACCTGGGAGTGCACACACAGAAGGCAATAAGAGAACCACGCGCAGGACACAATCACTCTGTTCACTCGTTTTCTTCTTGTCATTATTCTGGCAACTTCCACCTATCCCCCTTCAACCCAGCAGTGGATAGCACAAGGCTTCCAGAGCAAATAATTCATCCAATTCTCGTTTCCAAATCTTATGTCTGTCTTCTTCCCACCATTGCTTTCTTTCTGACATCCCGTCATATTTTCTTCACATTGTCTCTCATTTAATCATTACCTTTCATCTAGTTCTTTTAAAATTAATCTGTCTTGATCTTCTGGAATATTTCCTAATGCTCTGAAGTAAAACAACATTCTCAGTTTCAGGGCTAGTTTAAAAAATAACTGCGAGTTCCTATGGAACTGCTCACCATCTCTGCTCAGTGTGCTCACATTTACTTTACAAAAATTTTGAAGAGATTCACAGGAAAAGGATTAATACAACCTTAAAAAGACAGTTAAGAATGTTTTACTATTAGACATATAATCACTTGATTGATTCTCATAAACAGGACTCTTTTAAACTATCTTAGTCCAGCTACATCTCAGCAGGACCCAACATCTTGAGCCAAAAGCCTTCGGACAAAAAGATTCATTAAAATGAATGCTAATTTTCCATAAAACTTCAATATGTACAATGAATTTCTGTAGTTCTCTGCCATATAAAACATTATAGTACAAATTTAGAACTAATATCGGAACTAGACTGATCTTCTAGGACAGCATTGCTCCACCTTTCTGGTACCAGGGACCTGTTTCATGGAAGACAATTTTTCCATGGCCCGGGGGGATGGTTTCAAGATGATTCAAGTGCATTACATTTGTTGTGCACTTTATTTCTTTATTATTACACTGTCACTTGCTGCTCGCTAATAGGGTTTTGATATGAGTCTGTAATCGATTTATTATGGTCTCTGTGCAGTCAAACCTCTCTGATAATGATAATCTGTGTTTGCAGCTACTCCCCAGCGCTAGCATCACCACCTCAGCCCCACCTCAGATCATCAGGCATTAGATTCTCATAAGAAGTGCACAACCTAGACCCCTCACATGTACAGTTTACAGCAGTGTTTGTGCTCCTATGAGAATCTAATGCTGCACTGATCTGACGGGAGCTCAGGCGGTGATGCAAGCAATGGGTAGCACTGTAAATACAGATGAAGCTTCCCTCACTCGTCACCCACTCACCTCCTGCTATGCAGCCCAGTTCCTAACAGGCCATGGACCGGTTCCAGTCCTTGGCCTGGGGGTTGGGGACTGCAGTTCTAGGAAAAACAGACAGTCTCAAAATATTGCATACACTTTAAAATTTAAGAACCAAAAACACCCATTGCAGTTTGCGACACGTGAATATTATAGAAAATTACAATGTGTACTTCTAGCTAAAAGCAACAAACAAAAAAAAAAACCTATGTTAAGACGTGATTGATGTAATTGGTTTTTATTTTTTTATCCACTCAGAAATCAAAAAGAAAGAAAGGAGAGTTTAATTTCCTCTGATTAAAAGTTGCATTTTCCACACCACCTGAAGGATGGACATATTTGAAACTCAGACTTGGGGGGGAGGCGGGAAGGGCAACATACGTAACCTAAACATCTGTACCCCCATAATATACTGAAATAAAAAAATAAAGAAAAGAGAAAAAGTTGCATTTTCTTTTCTGTATCCTTTTTCCTTCCTCTCCCCCATCCGCCCTCCACTCCATTACCCTCTCCCTTTTTTCCATTTGTATGACGGTGGCACTGATTCAGAGAAGGGGTGAAGTCTGATATTTTGGGTGGTCTCAGTAAAGCTTTAGTCTTTGGCTAACCTCTCCTAGATTGGAAAGTAGCCAAGAATTTCCAATATTTGGGAGAGTCACTTTGAAAAGCTGTATATGTATGTCTGGGTGTATATGAATATATTTGCTCTGGCTTAATAAGAAAAATTGAACAACTTGTCAGCCAAAGCAACTATTTCTCCCAAACTTAAAACATATCCTTGTGTGAGTAAGTTATGGTTCTTATTTGGTTGCAGTGCTCATTTATTTCAGTTTATTGTTTGACATCTCCCACTGGCTGAGCCAGGAAACTCATGGCAGTTCTTCGAGATTAACTCCACTCCCACATTTATTTTTTTCTTTATTCTGATTCTTTACCCTCCCTCACCCTCACAAAGTTTCATGGAACAAGTACTCAGGAAAAGACGGTCTTTGCTTTCTGTGTCTAAGTGTAAGAACCAGATACCAAATCTCTCTTACTACTTCTTCCTTTTTATTATAAAATTATATTAGATTAAGATTTGTTTTGAAAGACCAGTGGTACTTTTTTAATTAAAGGGAGAAATAAGATGTTCTTTTCCCATAAGCAAACTCACAAAGAATGTAGGAGTATTTTTCTCAATAATAACTTAACAAAAGAGTTTTAAGTTCCTGAATTAAGGTGAAGATTAGCAGGGGTGGGACAGGGAGCCTCTGTATGTTGAGCATACATTATCATGGAATTTGAAAGAGCCTTATCTTTTTGGTACCTGGCAACACCTAGAAAACACAACCACAAGGGTAAAAAAGATGCCAACATCATTTCAACAAAAATAGCCAAACTGCTGCCAGAAAACAAAATAGCAAATCCATTTAGGCTCATTGTTGCATGTCTGGAACTTTCCAAATGAAACTTCACATCGAAGGAAAGTTTGGACATTTGAACACCTTCCTACAAGAGCAATCAAAACTAAACTAAAATTGATGCAACTTTTAAGAGTTATAAATTTATGCTCTTCTAATTTCTTCAATTCTTAAGAACAATCTTATTTTGTTTGATTGCAGTTGGGTCATAAGCAAGAAAAGGAATATTTAAAATGGAGGATTTGTAATACATTACTGGTTTCCTTTCTTAAGTAGCTCTCCCTCCAAAGAATGCCAAAACTTTGTAAACTTAATTGAACTACTACTAGAAAAGGTAAACAATGCTACAAAATTATGATGATAACATTTTATCCAGGTTAGCAGAAATAAATAAGTCTTGTTTTTAAATGAAAAATTCTAAGGAAACTAATTCACTAAAAGAGCAAGCATTTTAAGTTCACATTGGAAAGATCTTTGGTAGAAACCAACTGTATATTAATAATATTTAGGGCATCTGTTCTGGAACAAAATGGACTAAATTGATTAAGCAGGGATTTGAACTACAAATTAAATAAGCCCAGGTTTTACGGACAAATATTTTAAAGAACTACAAGCCATTAATTTTCAATATTCTGCTTATGTTTTTTTAATTATTGAATAACTTATAGAACTTCATATGCCAAACCATCTTCAAAATGATAATGGACCAAAAAATCTTCAAAATAATTAATCTTCGTTGAATGTGCTTCTACTCCAAAAGAATGAGAACTGCATTTCTCAAGAAAGTGAGAAGTCTAATTTCAATGATGATGACATTTCCTCATTTTTAACTGAGAAAGGGGCAAAGAACTAACCTTCTGTCTGAAGTTTTGCAAGTCTACATTTTGGGGAAATTTTATTATCTTTTGAATATTTAAAATAATGCTAATAGTTAATAGTTAATAACATTGGTTCTATTTTAGTATGATAGATTGAGCCCATGTACCTAATTACAATATCTTCTGAAACTCACTAAAACTACGGTAAAGTATTTTTAAAAGATTTAAACTTACAAGGAAATGTAGAATAATACATGATCACATTTTGAAAGTTAAATGTGTGTGTGTGTGTG